>JZKD02S1676599.1:640810-672661 GCA_000966675.3 Picea glauca | reverse complement strand
TGGGACAAGCTAGGTGGAATCTTTCACCACTGAATCATCCTCTAGGGTTTGTTAAGTCAAAACCCTCAAAACCCCCAAGAGATGGGCTCACTAGCTAAAGCCAGATATCAAACTGGTAAACATACATGAATGATGAGTAGAGGCCCTTACCTTCCTTTTATACTTTTTGTCTCACCTTGTCCCTCCAAAGTGACTTTCATTTTATTAATATTTAATTAATTAATTAAATCACTTTAATTAATGAATTAACCTTTTTACCTTTGAAAATCTCCTTATCTCTCCTTGTCACTTCCCTGGCCACTGAAAGTCACTTCTAGCCATCCCCCTATAGTGTTGCTCCTCCTGATTCCAATGAGCTATTACACTGAGAGGTTCCTCCAAGTAATGTCCCCAAAATGCCCTCTTTAGTGATTTTAATTAACTTATAGCTCAAAATAGTCAAAATCATGGAAATCGTCGAAATGGAATGAAACCAAAGCCAACCTGTGTGAAATGGCTCATAATGATGGAATATGATGATAAATGCCAACTAGACCCCACAATGCCTCTTAAATACCCCTGTACTCGCTATAACATCCATCTGGCTACTCTGGTCATCATAAGTCTCTACCCTATGATGATGTCCTAAAGTGGGGACATTACATTATCATCCTCAGATGGATTGATAGACATAAGTTGTCAACAGAAGTTTGGGAGACTTGTGGAGGAGTTTGGTGACTGAACATCACAGTCCGTGGGACAACATTTTGCCATAGGCAGAATTTGCTTATAATGATTCAATCAATAGAAGCATGGGGTAGAGTCCATTTCAAATTTTTTATGGCATGCATCCAAGGAGAGTTTATGAATTGAGGGATTCAGAACAGAACAAAAATAGGAGTGCTAGTGCAGAATATTTTGCCAAAGCAATGAGGGAGCTTCATAGCCAGGTGAAGGAGTGATTGCAGAACTCGAGCCAAGAGTACAAGCGAAGAACAGATCAACACAGGTGACAACTTCAGTTTGAAGTTGGTGATTTGATCCTTGCACACTTGAGAAAGGAAAGGTTCCCAAGAGGGACATATAATAAATTGAAAATGAAGAAAATTGGACCGTTCCAGATCATAAGGAAATTTGGGACAAATGCTTATGAGATCGAATTACCCGATGGGATTGGAATTTCTTCGATATTCAACATCTCATATTTGTACCCTTATAAAGCTAAAGAAGTAGAAGTAGGTAGTGAACAACCAGAGGTTCAATGGGCTAAACAGATGCCAGTTGCAGAGAAGCCACAGATGGAAAGCATACTAGACAAAAGAGTTAGTAAGAGGACCAGCTGAAAGGAATATTTTGAATACTTGGTCAAGTGGAAGGGACATCTAGTTGAAGATGCCAACTGGGAAAATGAAGCAGAGATCCAAAAGCATGGGCATACCGTGCGAGAGCTCATGGATAGGAGCCCATGAAATTTTTTCAAGTGAGGGAGTATGATGCAGGAGCATCACCAACAATAAGCAAGCACGGAGGTGGAAGATAGTTGGGACAAGCGCCAACGCATTTCAACACGATCCAAAAGTGTTTTGATATGTTTTGAAATAAATGTGCGGATGTTAATGTAATAGTTAAGAGGAAGAACAATTAGACATTGTAAGCATATCTTGAGCGATCCTCTCTCATCTGTAGTAGGTGAAGGCATTAATACATAATTTATGTGAGTAGGTAGATTTAAATGCAGATTAGACAGTTTAGAGTATAGGAGGGAAAACCAACTATAGACACCCTCATCTTGTATCATTGTAACATTAGCATAATCAATCGGGCATAGAGCACAGAGAGGAGAAGAAGCAGAGAACTGTATTTGAAAACACCCATGTACAGAAGTCCTGAATTAATACATGAAGCTTTGATTCAGACTTATGGTGTTGTGATATTCTCTGTGTATGTATGTTGAATGCTATGCTCATAGCTATTTTACTCTTTCTGTTATGCATTTTCTATCACGCTATGTATGACTGATTTCTTGTCGAATGTTTGAAATCTGAGAGAGAGAGTAAGGAGTGAGTTTCAATTGTTTCTCAACCTGAGTGAGTAAAATTCCTGCAAGGAATGCAGTGGAGTTTGTCCGCAAGGAGTGCGTTGACAAGGGTTCAGAGTTTTTATCTCTAAAAGCTCAGGAGGGATAACATTGTTCTCATTCTCGTGGAAGTGCAAGTTAAGCACAGGAGCGGTGCAAGGTCTGTGCAGGCTGAGTAGAGTCTTAGAGCTTACAACCTGAGGGAATTGTTGAAAGACTATTGTTGCAAGGAGTGCACAGAGTCGAAGAGGTTCAAATAATAGAACGTATTTGAAGAATTTGTCGCAAGGAGTGAGCGTAGGAGTTATCCCCAGAGTACTTGAGGATTTCAAGAAAGATTAGGAGGGATAGAGTCTTCGAAGTTGTCAAAGAAAAGCTCAAGAGGGATAGTGCCTTGAAGTGCTGGAAGGAGGCATAGTGAAGTTATTTCACAGGTAGATAAGTTCCAGCGAAGGAATAGCTTGTTCAATTCGTAGGAGTTGTCAAGGAGGAATTGGACGGTCAGAATTCTCCATGGAGAATTCGCGAAATTCCAAGAGTCGTTAGATCTTGCAGAGGAGTAGGGAAGTTACGACAAGTATTCTTCAAGTGAAAGCTCAGGAGAGATTGGACTGTAGGATCCAAGTCGAAAGGAGTCGTTGGATCACTCATGAATTCTCACTTCAGGGATTCGTGAGTTGAAGGAATGAAAACCTTGCACCAAGATTCACGAAATCGCGAAGTGCGAAGTCTCAATAGGTAAAGAAGTTTCAATGTGGGGCCGACATTAATAATGAGTTAGAATTCACCATTTCGACATTTCGGAGGATAGGAGCTCAAGATATTTGTTCCGGGATTCCCGAAATCGCAAGACGTGATATAAGTATGGGGAAAGGACGTCGTCAACTGTTTCAGTGGATCGACATTTCGAGTTTCGACAGTTGGAGAGTCGAGAATTTTGTCCCAAAAGTCCTGAAGTCACGAGTTGCGATAAGGAGTATCGAGGGGTTCGATATCTCATCACTTCGGGTGTCGGGATACAAAGGAGGCAGTGCTTGGGGAGCGAAGTCATGAAGTGTCGAAGCTAGGGACGAGAGACATGTGGCAGAACCACAAGGTGGGGGCCACGTGGTTGACAGGCTAACACGTGTCACCAAGAGGAAAGGAGTCAAAACTCCGTTGACTTCTTGTGTCTCGGAGATTCACGAGATAAGAGCATGGGATCTCGATGCTACAACTCACGAAGTGGTGAATTGCGATAAGTGCGAAGGGAAGGTCAACCCTTGCTGACTTTCAAGTCTCGGAGGTTTGCACAGAAAGAGCACAGAGACTCAACCTTTCAACTTGCGAAGTCGTAAAGTCGCGATAGGAGCTATCATTTAGCCTAGCCGACGGTCACGTGCAAAGGGTGCTGACAAAAGGGAGCTATACCCATTTTATGATCTCGGGTATCGCGATATTGGGAAGGAAGAGTCAGGGGTTTTGACTCGTAAACTTGTGAGATTGCGAGTTGCGACAAACACCTTTGGGAATAGGCCTTGGTCATAGCACTGTGGTCGCTCGGAAAAGGTGGATCTCGTGCCTAGTTCTACTTGCACAGGGGGTTGCTGAAAGGACCTGTGGATCAATAAATGGAGATTCCATCGAAAGAGCCATTTCGGCTCAAGGGGAAATCGATCGATCCTGTAGTGGACCTTGACCTGAGGGCCGATAGAGGGTTGGGGGTCTCCATCACTTTGACTAGTTTATCTAAATTTAAAGGAATGCTAGTGTCCAATGTTATCATGTTTCTGTCTTGGCAATAGGGGTGTAGGATCCAAGAGGATAATCACTTGTCCGCATGGGAATTTTCCTACAATAGAAAATGTCGAATCCACTAGGGAACGAAGCTTTCATTTTTGGTTTCTTTCCTTGGATTTGTCTTAGTTTTTTCCTCATCCTCATATCATGTTTGTTGTATTTTCTCTTCTATACATCTGTTGTCAATACTGAATTTATCTCTCATAGAGTGTTGATCAAACTTCCTAAGTTTTCCATTTTTTTGGTTGATTCCTTTCTTTCTCAGAAACCTGTGCCTTCTCCCTTTACAACTAGAGCACTTATTTCCTTATCGACGCTCTTCTATAGTTCTTTAGGGAGTGTTGTAATGCTCTGGTGCTGATATAACCAGAACACTGATATTTCTTCATTTTAAAAAATTGTTGACTACCTTGTACTGGGTGTGATTTTTGGGTATTTCCTTTTAACTCAGGACTTGTATTGTCATTTTATGTCTTCTATCAGACCTAAAACTTGTTTTATTTTAATACTTTTGATCTTTGATTGGATTTTATTGTATTTCCTTGTTACGAAGTCGCCCTTTTTCTTCAAATTTTGGGTTCATTTCAATACCTTTTTGTTCATCTGGTCGATTGAATATTATTACAAGGAAACTCAGGGATCACTTTATTGTTTTAATTGGTCTCTGATATTCATATATTACCATAAATTTCTTAAGTGTGTTTTGGTTTTTTTGGTGTTCGTTTTGGAATTTTTAGTTTGTTTTTTGCCTCTTATTGACTGCTGTGAGAGTGCCTTTTGGTTGTGTAATTCTTTCTTCCCATTGTCTAAAAGATGCAATAGTGAAATATTTTTTTTTTATTGGCATAAGAAGAATTAAACCAAATCAATTCACATTCATAATCACACAAAAGGATAGTTTTTACGATTTGTTTTTGGATACTGGAAACAATTTATTTATGATTTAGCATTGAAATGGATTCTTGTTGAAAACAAATTGCATGAAATTTCTACATTCTTGTGTTTGGTAGTGAAAGAAAGAAAACTCTTCTCCTTCCTATAAATAGAAGTTCATCGAAATAAATTTTTTCTTATCATTCTTTTACTTATTTGGGATTCAAGTCGTAACATCATTGATCCGGATTATTTTTGGCACGAAATGAGAGTGGAGATATAATAAAGAAATGCACATAGATATCGCAGATATCCAATAATATAACAGAAAGATATCAAAGATACAACCATGAACATAGAGATAGAGTAATGCACAATTTCTATTAATGAAAGAAATGTACAGAGACTGCAAAGATACAAAGTGAAAGACTCACTAGAATGGTGGCAACTTATCTCTGAGAAGAGATGTGACGGTTGCTCGCATTCACAAGAATATTATTACAATGAGTCTCTTAAGGCCTTTTTAAAATCAACAGGAATGTAAAAAACCCTAGACATCCAAAAAACTAACCTTAGGAGATGAAGAGCCAAGAGTCATGTGGGCCCTATTTGGGTAAGTCAATACATTAACTTCTTGGCGTCATAACTTTTGCATACGATCTTCATTTGACGCATATGATACATCGCTAAAAAGGCCTATCTGAGGACTACAATTTCTAATGTAGAATTTTATGATTTGGAATAGACTAATATTCGCCAGACCATGATGCCCAAAAAACTTTGTTTAGGGCCTCAAAATGGCTCCAAAAGTTCAGGACCTGAAAAACTGCCAAAAATAGTAAATTGCCAAAATTGCCAGAAAACTGTTTTGAGCGAGTTGGAAAAGGTGGGTGGCCACCAATAACCACCTAGATTAATAATCCCTCCTTAGGAAGAAATGGTATCCATTTCATTGAGTTCTCGGGGGAGAGAGGGAAGTGTTTGTTGAATCTGAATCTTGGTGATTTGCTTGCCTAGCTAGAGACGTCACGATGCTTGGTTTGTGGAAGGCTATCACGAACCTATTGAGGTTGAGTTTGTTCAACAAGTCAAGCTACATGAGAGGTCTATGTGCAGAAGGAATATTTGTGCTTTGTGCAACCTTTTCGACCTTCTTATGTTGGATATAAGGTGCTTGGGGCAAGGCTGTAGTGGTTGCAGTGTCCTTCTCTTCCCCTTTTGAAAAGATTATGAAGAAGTTGAATTTTCTAGTATGAGATACTACCTTGCAACACTGTTTAGGTGGAACAATAGTCAGAACTACTTCTGGTATTCTATAGAGATGACCCCCCATTGAAACAATGAAACTGCAGGGTCGAGACTCATAAACAATATGGTTCTTCCACATATATGGTTGGCCCAAGAGAACATCACATAAATAAAGTGGGGAAACATCACATAATACCTCATCCTTGAAAGGTTGGATGTTGTATGACAATTAACACTATTGGCTAACACATATTTCTCATCCCTAGCGAAGCCACCCAATGTTGTATGGATGTGGGTGTACTTCTTTTGACAATCCCAATTGTTTGACGACCTCTATTGAGATGAGGTTCTTATGGCTTCTCCTATAAACAATAAAATGAAGCGGGGTCCCCTTCACCCACACATATGAATGAAAAAGGTGCTCCCCCTCTTCAAGATCTATTGGTTCTTCTGGTTGAATTACTACGATCACGACAATAACAATGGGGTTTGCATCGATGATATGTATTTTACCAGTATTTCTAGATTTAGATTTTGAATCAAGGTTTGGCTCCTTGTATTTGATCTTGACCACCAATGAATGTTTTGAGCAAAATTCCTTGGTGTTGTGCCAAGGGATTTTGTAGAAATCACACCATTTTCCAGTGTCCTTCTTTGTCTTTTCATGACCTTTCTTTTACTATGGCTTGGACTAGTTTTCGAGAGATTGTTTGTTAGGGTCACCTTTATCATACTTTTGTTGTTGTAGATTTGAAGACCCAGACTCCCATTTGTTCTGGTTCTTAAATTTTTTCTCAATTATAACAACATATCGATAAGCAGCACCGAGTGATGAGATGTCCATAAAATCCATTTAAGTTTGGATGTATCTTTGTAGAGCCCCACAATATTTCAGAACCAAATGTTTTTCAGAGTCTTTGATACCCAATTTGGTACACAAGGTGTGGAAGATATTGGTGAACTTTGGAACTTCTTGGCCCCTCTTTTGTCGCTGTGTGGTTCATCTCACGTATTGATCCTCATAGTTGCCAACAGGGTAATACTGTTCCTTTACTGCATCCACAAAAAAATCCCAAGTGGGCTCGGCCCCATATAATCCAGAATCCTCTATGGAACTTTGATCCTAGTAAGTTTCCCACCAATGTTTGATGTGGGGGAGAGCTTTAAGGAGTTTGAACATAATATTTTCCCTATCGGAAAAATTATGAACAAAGAAATAACCTTCTAACAGATTTAACCATTTGTCTAGGGAATTTGTATCTATCTGACCTTCAAATATGGGAATATCCAAATTAACTTGTACCTTGAAACGAGAGGTGCTTCCAAAGTAGTTGTTTGATGAATATGCACCAGTTTCTATCGACGGGAATTGAAGGATGTGGAAACAATTCTCCATCATTTCTTCCCTCTATCGCATGAGAGATTGCTCAAGCAACAGATTGATAAGATCGCCTACTTCATCGTTTTTGTTTTCTTCCACCATGGAGGGTTTATTGGGCGTGCGAGAGCGATTGTCTTAAAGAGAGAAAATATTGAGACCCAACTTGATATACTCGAACCTCGTCAGGGGCATGCATTGGAAAGTTATCAAGATCAGCTTGCTCTGATACCACTGATCCATATTATTTTCAGCATGAAATGAGAGTGGAGATATAATAAACAAGTGCACAGAGATATCGCAAATATCCAATAATATAACATAAACATATCAGATATGCAACCATGAACACAGAGATACAATAATACACAATTTCTATTAATGAAATAAATGTATAGAGACTATAAAGATATAGAGTGAAAGACTCTCTAAAATGGTGGCAGCTTATCTCTGAGAAGAGATGTGATAGCTACTTGAATTTGCAGGAAGATGATTACAATGAGGCTATGAAGGCCTTTTTACAATCAATAGGAATTTCAAAAACCATAGACATCCAAAAACCTCACCATAGGATATGAAGTGCCAAGAGTCATGTGGGCCCTGTTTGGGTAAGTCAGTACATCAACGTCCCAGGGTCGTAACTTTTGCATACGATCTTGGTTTGAAACATTTGATACATCTCTATAAAGGTCTATCCGAAGAATAGAAATTCTAATAGATAATATCATGGTCCAGAACAAATTAATATTCATTGTACCATGATGCCCAAAAAACGTCGTTTAGTGTCTCAAAACAGCTCCAAGAGTTAAGGACTTGAAAAACTGCCAAAATTGCTAGAAAATTGTTTTGAGCGAGTTGAAAAAGTTGGGTGGCCATGGATATCCACCTAGATCAATCATTAGTTTCAATCTCATTCACCTCTATGTAAGGAACAACCATTAAACTTAACGCTAATTAAAAATAGATCTAGAAAAAGTTTCTTTTTAGATTCTTCCACCAACATTAGACTAGGATTAATGCCTTGGATTACGCTATGAGTGTAAATTTCAAAAGAATTCAAAACAAACTTAGAATATTGCGATAGGGAGAGTAAATCCAATTTTAGTATAAGCATAGCTTGGATCCCCCTCTTACATAGGGGTTACGCAAAAGGTCGCATTTGGGAGAAAAACAAATATTAGCCCTCCGCAGCTTAACTGTTCATAGTAGTAATATCATATTTTGGGGGTTCTTCTTGAGGTAAAACTATCTTCATTTGGTATCGGTGCTTCATGAATTCTGAATCTATTCTGGGTTCTCTAGAGTTCTATGAGTCCACTTGTCCTCAGTTCTCTTGAAGGATTTCAAACTTGTTATCCTTCCCATACGTTCAGACTCGACTTTTGATTGTATCTGTTAGCGATAATTCTTGTCTTGGGATCGAGAGCATTTGGGTCTGTGAGTTACACGAGAAGCGCCCAAGCGTAACATGGGAAAATCTCTTTTTTCGGCTTCCAATCAAGCGAGTGGGCAAAGTATGTCGTCAACGGCTAGGATCCTGTATAGAGAAGATCAACGATCGGCGGTTAATCATGGTTGGCAGAGTTGCACCAGGATTAGTGCAATGGATAGCGCTTGTATATCACCAAAGGGATCTCAGCCATCCATCCATAGGGGACACCTGGCAAAAAATAGAGCCATCTCGGCACATCGCTCATCGTAGCTCCAACACGCAAAAAACAGCTCCATCATATCCCGATTCACGAAGTGGCGAGAGCATTCAGGACCTGGGGCCCACTGCAACGTCGGATGAGTTTGGGACCATCATATTTGAGGGACACGTGGTACGTGATTAGGCTCCTTGCCTTTTCTGCCATCGCGACTTCGAAACATAAGGACCATCCTCCTCCCGTCCATGAGACGCGAAGCGCCAAAAGCATAGGAGCTGGGGCCCGCGACATCCACGAAGAATTTTCAGCCGTTCATCCAAAGGGGACACCTGGCAACAAGTTGATTCGTCTTGACGTTTCACCCGTCGCGACTCCAAGGTGAAAAAAACAACTCTGCTATGTTCCAATGCACGAGATGCCGGGAGAGTCCCAGACCCGGGCCCACAAAGGTATCGGGTAAGTTCTAAGCCGTCAGATCTAAGAAGGATGTGTGGTGCCAGATTAAGCCTTCTCAGCATATCGCTCATCACAATTTCAATCAGCGAAGGTTAGTCCTTGCATATTCTCAAATGCCGAAAGCATATGGTCACAGCCCATGGTCACTTGAGGAAAGGAAGAAGTTGCATAAAGAAGGCCGGAGGCACCGAGTTCAGTTGCATAGAAGATCATCACAGCCTCCAAGTGCCATCGGATCCGATCTCCTTATTGTTCTCGCCTCGAGTAAATGACGATAGGTGCGGGTGGTTGAGACTTCCACTCATTCATTAAGTGAGGGAATGGAGGTTCTAGCAAGCTGTCTGCCCAAGGAGGTCCTGTGTATCGATTTTCCCAGAGAATCCATGCCGAAGTCCTCGACTCAACAGAAAAGTCTACGCACGCTATCCCAACACTTAATGGCTCAGCTACTCTCCTTACATGAGCTATGCTTAGTTAAGATGGCGCTTAAAAGAAGACATTAGTAAGAGTTTGACTGAAGGGACACCCATCTTTGAGTGACTGTAAACGCCTCTGTGAGGTGAAGTTTCCTAAGTATATAGACTCAGTTTGTGTATTTTTGTAGGTATCGATGGTTGAGCAGAGCTCCCGACTGTAATGTTTTAACAGTTATTCTAGTTTTCAGCTTATGTATTTGTATATGAGATTTCTTGTTTTATGAAAGACAATTCTTCTTACTCTATCTTATTTTTGTCTCATGCTAAGAGAGTTCATGATTGAATGATTCGTGCGAATTTTTGCATTTCTGTTATGATAAATGATTTATCATGGCATTATTGTATTCTCTGGTTTTCTGTGTTTAAGTGCAAGATGATCTCATGTTTAGATGCCTTCTTCTACAATCTGTTAGGAACCTGTTGTTCATAACAAATCTTCGCACTCTTCTCATACAAGTCTTCCATCTGTTCACCCTTTACTATAGCTCACTGTCTGAAGTTTACACAAGACCTCGGTTGCTCATGCATACCTGGCCTAGTTTCAGAGTTAGAAACGCATTGTTTTGAGTTTCCTTCCATTCGATCACCCATCTATAAACAACTTTGACATAAAACTAATCAGCATCGAGCTATGCTCCTATTATCAATCCAGGAGTGACTTCCATTGCCAACATTTATGGCGTCGTTGCCGAGGACGAAGTTGAAAATTTTCCCCGAGTTTGAATGACAATGATCAACTGATTTTGAAGGTGCATTAGATATCAGAATTATCAAGATTGTTGTTGTGAACCTAGCGAATCCATTGTGATGACTCTGTTGTGGTGAACTTGTCGCTTCCATTGTGGCTTTCAGAGTTAGACACACGCAGTCCAATCCTCAGCTACCTCTAGCTACACCCGGAGCTGATCAGGAGGTAGTTCGCAGGAAAGGAAAGGCCTCAGAAGGAGAAGCTGCCACCAAACCAGGTAGTCCGCAGTCTCCTTTTGTAGAAGATCCATTCTCTCCACCTCAGTTCCCTGGCAGACTGTCTTCTGAAGTTTCCCGTTTTCTAAATTTCGAGAGTGTTCCTACTGAGTTTTCCCCTCCTGGTCTGGGATTGGAGGGAGAAATCCTTGTCACTCCCCTCTCCTCTGAAGCTGTACCTTGGCATAGACCTAGGACCACAGAAGTTTTCCCCACTCCTGAACAAGGAGGAGCACCTACTAACCTGGGATCATTATCTTTCTCCTTGAACCCACTTTTGTTTCCCACTCCACTTCGAGACTCATTTCTCGCAGCCCCTTCGCGAACTCCTTCTCCTCCAAGTTCTCCACCACCTAATATTCCTATGGTTGGTGATAACACCCCTATGACCAGAATGGAAGCTATCATAGCTGCTAGGTATGCTCCCCTTGTGTTTCCTCAGCCCCTCAACGCCCTCCCGGTAGATGGTTGCCTCAAGCAACTACCCAAGTTCATGGGTGAGGGGGACATAACTGTAGATGAACACCTAGAATCCTTCTACAGTTTCACAGATGATAATGTCATCATGCATGTAGACATATGGATGAGGATTTTTGTCCATAGCCTCCAAGGCGAGGCTAGAAAATGGTTCAAGGCCCTACCTCCTGGATCTATTGATGGAATCGAAGCACTAGACAATGCCTTTTTGAGACAATGGGGAGATAAAAAAGATTTCATGTATTACATGACAGAGTTTGGGTCATTGAAGAGAAAGGAAGGAGATTTTGTCTCTGACTTCTCCAAGAGATTTAATAAAATGTACAACAAAATACCTGCTAAGATAAAGCCCTCCGAAGCCTCTACTAAGATCACTTACTCCAGTGCTTTTGATCCTGATTTCTGCCTACTACTGAGGGAGAGAAGAGCTGTTACGCTGGCCCTCATGCAAGATGTTGCCTGGAGGTAGAATCTAACATATTGGCTGTCAACCGACTTAGGAGCACAGGTGATAGAAATACATCCAAGAACAGGCCTAAATCCTCCTCATCCAATTCCCCTCCCTTGCCCCAGCAGACAGATGAGACTGTTAGAGCAATAAAATCGCTTGCTGCCAAGATGGAAAGGTGGGAGTTAGAAAGGAAGCCCATGTACAGAAATCCTCAGAACACTGATAATAGAGGTTTCAGGAGACCTAACAACAATGGACCACAGGCCTTCCCAAGGGAGCAAAGGGAAAAGGATAGAGAGGTTCAAAGGATTCAAACCCACCTCCAAAATAACCTGGTTACTCATGAGGCAGGAGAGGAGATAGATGAATTCGACCCTGAAATTCACAGTGTTGAGGAAGATCCTCCTTTTCCCCATTTGACTCAGTCTGCATATGAGAAATCCCTGATGAACATTCAAATCCATGAGCTAGGTAAAGGAGAAAGGGCCGGCCACACCTCTAATAGATACAATCTCAGGTCGAAAAGGAAAGAAGGAGAACTTGACGGCCCAGACCAGCCCCTCATAGAAGAAAGACCTACTAAAGCTGCAGCAGCCACTACTAAAGATAAAAGAGCTCAGAGTTATTTTCCAGCAGTCAAAGAACCCATCACCGAGGTAAGGGAAGACCCTAAGCCCATTCCATCCTTTAATTTTGAACATGAAATTTAAAAAATCAGTATCCTCGTTCCCCTCTCAGAGCTAGTAAAAAATGAAGATTTTAAAAGATCCCTCTCCAAGCTGCTACAATCCGAGTCTCCCCAGCCTCCTTCTGACTCAGTAAACCTTCAAGATGAGAAGTCAGCCATCATCTTAGGCCCCATGGTAGAAGACAGAAATGACTTATCCCCCCCCTTCTACACATCCCTGAACATACATGATAAAGTGTTGCATAACTGCCTCATGGATTCAGGGGCTTCCCATAACCTTATATCAAAAATAGTCATGGAATAATTGGGACTGGAGGTGACAAGAACTTATCATGATTTATATTCCTTCAATTCAAGGAGAGTGCAGTTCTTAGGAGTCATCAAAGACCTGGTGGTTTCCCTGTTTTAGCTGCCCATGAAAAGTGTGGTCATGGATATTGTGGTAGCCGACGTTCCCCCCGAATTCGATATGCTGTTGTCTAGATCGTGGATCAAAAAGCTTGGAGGGACACTACAGATGGATCTCACATACACTACCATTCCATTCTTTGGAGGGGAACAAAGAAGGTTATACACAGAAGCCCAGCTAGCCTATATTGTCAGTGATGAGGCAGACCCTACCAATCACCCCATCTTTGCACTTGACACCGACTTGGGGTCTAGTTTTTTGCAGCTCACCGATGCCCCTGAAAGCTCTTTACAAATCAGAAAACATCCCAGCCTTGATCATCTGATTTCCCCTCAAAGCCCCTCCATGTGGAAGATGTTTTTTGACGGAGCTTCTTCTAGCGAAGGTGCTGGCGCTGGAGTGGTTTTCATATCACCTTGCCAAGAAGTCGTGTCCCTATCATACAAGTTGGAATTCAAAGCCACCAACAATGTGGTAGAGTATGAAGCTCTTGTTCCGGGTATGAGGGCCACAAAGGAAATGGGAATCGAAGAGATAGCAATATTCGGAGATGCTGAGTTGATTATTTAGCAGGTAAAGAAGGTTTATCGAGCCAATAATCCCTGGCTCAGAAATTATCGAAATGAAGTATGGGATCTCATTGATAATTTCTTCTTGGCTTTTAACATTTCTTTCATTTTGAGGGGAGAAAATACTTTGGCCGATTCTTTAGCTGTCTTAGCTAGTTTGCTCAAATTTCCTCTGCTGCCTATGGTAAAAATTGATGTTGATATAATATATAGGCCCTCGGTGCCAGACAATGTCAAGCATTAGAAGGTGTTCAAGGATGATTCAGAACTCGAGAGGTTTCTCCAATCCATGGACAAATTTTCTGCATTGCACATTGATCAAGATCCCGATCCAGAAGGTGACCCTCACCCTGAGGTGTTTTTAAACAAAATTGCTAATCATCGGATTATCTAGTTGCCTAGCAATCACATCCTGAGAGGACTAGTCCCTTTAGAGAGATTGTTCGATGGGAACGATGTGGTAGTAAAGGGAAAGGTCTCGGATGAAGATGATGCTGATACAACCAAATGTAACATTGGCATGCAGGAAGAGCCCAAGCTTGTCAGATTATCAAGTAGCCTGAACAATGAACAGAGGACCGAGTACACGAAATTGCTGAGAGAGTTTGCCGACGTGTTCTCTTGGAACCACGAAGACCTCAAGACATACGACACATTTGTCATTGAACACAAAATCCCGTTGAAGGAAGGAGCTAAGCCATTCAGGGAGAAGTTGAGACAGATAAATCCCATGTTGCTGCCGGTCATGGAAAAGGAGGTCAAGAAGATGCTAGACGCCCAGATCATCGTCCCTTTGAGATATTTCGAATGGGTGGCCAACCTCGTTTTGGTAAGAAAGAAAAACGGAGAAATCAAGCTTTGCGTTGACTTCATAAATCTGAACAGAAGCTCGAAGAAAGACAATTACCCCTTACCTAAGATGGAACATATATTGTAGAGGGTAACCGGTGCATCCAGGATATCCATGATCGATGGGTTTTCTGGCTATAATCAGATATCGGTCATGCCTGAAGACAGGGATAATACATCCTTCACCACTCCTTGGGGCACGTTCATGTATGCCAAAATTCCATTTGGGTTGATGAATGCAGGAGAAACATTTCAGCGAGCCATGGACATAGCGTTCATCGGGGAAAAGGATCAGTTTGTGGTAATCTATCTAGATGATATCACAGTTTTCTCCAGGACAGACAAGGATTCATCTGAAGAGAGTCTTTTTGAAGTGTCGAAGGTTTGGCCTATCCCTAAACCCCAAGAAATATTTGTTTGCTATGAAGGAGGGGAAGTTATTAGACCATATAGTGTCAACAGAGGGAGTGAGGATTGATCCTAGCAGGGTAGAAGCAATTCAGACCCTTTCACTTCCTAGGTCTAAGAAAGAAGTCCAGGCATTTCTGGGAAAGATTAACTTCCTGAGGAGATTTGTCTCAAATTTTACTGAGCTAGTGAAACACATCACGACCATGCTTAGGAAGAGAAGCGAAGTGAAATGGACCGCTGAGCCCAGGGCCTCTTTTGACCAAATAAAAAAGGCATTGACTGAGGCACCTGTGCTAATCAGTCCTGATTATTCCAAGGATTTCCTGATTTTTTCTTTTTCTTCTTGTGATACAGTGGCGGCGGTCTTACTGCAGAGAAATGAAGAAGGGCGGGAGCAGCCCATCACCTTCTTCAGCAGGGGGTTAAGAGACGTAGAGAGCAGGTATGAAATCATGGAGAAACAGCCTTACGCCTTAGTGAAAGCTCTTAAATCTTTCAGAGTCTATGTCTTGCATTCAAAAGTAACATCATACATTCCTTCAGCTTCCGTGAAAGACATCCTTGTACAGCCCGACATAGATGGGAAAAGAGGCCGATGGATCATTGAAATGATGGAATTTGATTTAGAGATAAATCCCACCAAGTTGGTTAAGGGGCAAGGTTTAGCCAAGTTACTGGCTGAATCCAACTGCAAAGCCTTGGGAATTAGTTTCATCAATACTCGCCCAAGATCTCAGCAAGCTGAGCCGCCCAACCAAGGCTCTCAAGATAGTTTATCGCTAGCAGAATGTGCTTGGTATCGTGACATTTTGTATTTCCTGTAGAAGTTGAAGCCGCCGGATGGAATGGGAAAAAGAAAAGCAAGGGCTCTAAAGCTCAAGGTGGTCATGTATTGCCTCATTGATCAAGCCTTATACTGGAAATACCCTCTGGGGGTATTTCTGAGATGCCTGGACCCGCAGGAGGCCCAGAAGGTTACGTTTGATTTTCATAGTGGCCTTTGCGGAGGCCATTATTTCTGGGATACCACGGTTCACAAGATACTTCGAGCTGGGTATTACTGGCCCACTTTATTCCCCAATGTTTGCAGGGAGATCTGAGCTTGCATAAAATTCCAGAAGTTCTCAGGAAGACAGCAGCTCAAATCGCTGCCATTAAAACCCATAGTAGCTTCAGCACCTTTTCAGCAGTGGCGGTTGGAATTCATCGGAGAAATTCATCCTCCCTCGAGTGGTCAGCAAAGATGGATCCTGACTACAACCGATTATTTCACCAAGTGGATAGAAGCTGTCCCCACCAAAAGCGCATCACACAAAGTAATTATCAGCTCCCTGGAGGATATCATAGCCCGATTTGGCTGTCCCAGCAGGATCGTCACCGATAATGTTGCTTCTTTCAAATCTGAACCTCTTATTAAGTTCTATGAGTAGTTCCAGATCTCGCTAATTCACTGTACCCCCTACTATCCCCAAGGCAATGGTTTAGCGGAATCCTCTAATAAAAGCCTGATAAATATCATCAAAAGATTGTTAGAAGGTATCAAAAGAGCCTGGGATTCAAAGTTGAAATTTTCTCTGTGGGCTGATCATGTCACAACGAAGAAGTCACTGGGCACTTCGCCGTTCCAAATAGTCTATGGAGCAGAGGTGGTTTTCCCTACTCAGCTCGCCTTATCGGTGGTGAAGTTTTTTCAGGAATACAAGGGAGAACTAGATCATATGATCAGAAGAATTTATCAGATAGTGGAAGCGCAGCAGATCATAGAACAAGTGAGGGATGCAGCTTACAGTCATCAGCAAAAGGTCAAACAGGTTTTTGATAGAAAGATCAAGAAGAAGGAGTTTGAGATCGAGGACTTAGTATTTAAGTGGGATGCACCCAGATAGGATAAAGGCAAGCATAGCAAGTTCGATGCCCTCTGGATCGGCCCCTTTAAAATCTCTGAGATTTTCTCCAACAACACATATGGGTTGCAGGATCTGGAGGGTGAAGAGGTTTTCAACATCCCAGTGAATGGGCATTTTCTGAAAAGGTGTTTATTTTGAGCCTTAGACGGCTCCTCTGTTTGTAAATATTTTCCTGTTTTCTTGTTTTATTTCCTTTTTGCATGTTTTCCGGCTTAATAAGTGACTCCATAGCCCAATAGCAAGGCACTGAAGTTGCGGAAGGAGTTCTTAGAGCATCGCAGGGATGACTCTATCCCACACAGAGCCTAATGTTAGCGATAATTCTCATCTTGGGATCGAGAGCATTCGGGTCTGCGAGTTACACGAGAAGGGCCCAAGCGTAACATGGGAAAATCTCATTTTTCGTCTTCCAATCAAGCGAGCGGGCAATGTATGTCTTCAACGGCCAGGATCCATGTATAGAGTAGACCAATGATCGGTGGGTAATCGTGGTTGGCAGAGTTGCGCCAGGATTAGCTCAATGGATAGCACTTGTATATCACCAAAGGGATCTTAGTCTTCCATCCAGAGGGGACACCTGGTAGCAAATAGAGCCATCTCGGCACCTCGCTCATCGCAGCTCCAACGCACAAAAAATAGCTCCATCATATCCCAATTCATGAAGTAGCGAGAGCATTCAGGACATGGGGCCCACTGCAACGTCGGATGAGTTTCGGACCGTCAGATTTGAGGGACACGTGGTGCGTGATTAGGCTCCTCACCTTTTCTCCCATCGCAACTTCGAAACATAAGGACCATCCTCCTCCCAGCCATGAGACATGAAGCGCTGAAAGCATAGGAGCTGGGGCCCACGACATCCACGAAGCATTTTCAGCCGTTCATCCAAAGGGGACACCTGGCAACAAGTTGAGCCGTCTCGGCGTTTTGCCCGTCGTGACTCCGAGGTGCAAAAAACAACTCTGTTATGTTCCAATGCATGAGATGCCGGGAGAGTCCCAGACCCGGGCCCACAAAGGTATCGGGTATGTTCTAAGCCGTCAGATCTCAAAAGGATGCGTGGTGCCAGATTAAGCCTTCTCAGCATATCGCTCATCACAATTTCAATCAGCGAAGGTTAGTCCTTGCATATTCATGAATGCCAAAAGCACATGGTCATAGCCCGTGGTCACTTGAGGAAAGGAAGAATCTGCATAAAGAAGGACGGAGGCACCAAGTTTAGTTGCAGAGAAGATCATCACAGCCTCCAAGTGCCATCGGATCCGATCTCCTTACTGTTCTCTCTTGGAGTAAATGACGGTAGGTGCGGGTGGTTGAGACTTCCACTCATTCATTAAGTGAGGGAGTGGAGGTTCTGGCTAGCCGTCTACCCGAGGAGGTCCTGTGTATTGATTTTCCCAGAGAAGCCATGTTGAAGTCCTCAACTCAACAGAAAAGTCTGTGCACGCTATCGCAACACTTAATGGCTCAGCTACTCTCCTTACAGAAGCCATGCTTAGTTAAGATGGCGCTTAAAAGAAGATATCAGTACGAGTTTGAATGAAGGGACACCCGGCTTTGAGTGACTGTACATGCCTCTGTGAAGTGAAGTTTCCTAAGTATATAGACTCAGTTTGTGTATTTTTGTAGGTACCGATGGTTGAGAAGAGCTCCCGACTGTAATGTTTTAACAACTATTCTAGTTTTCATCTTATGTATCTGTATATGAGATTTCTTGTTTTATGACAGACAGTTCTTCTTACTCTATCTTATTTTTGTCTCATTCTAAGAGAGTTCATGATTAAATGAGTCATACGAATTGTTGCATTTCTGTTATGATAAATGATTTATCGTGGCATTATTGTATTCTCTGGTTTTCTGTGTTTAAGTGCCAGATGATCTCGTGTTTAGATGCCTTCTTCTACAATCTGTTAGGAACCTGTTGTTCATAACATATCTTCACACTCTTCTCATACAAGTCTTTTGTCTGTTCACCCTTTACTACACCTCATTGTCTAAAGTTTATGCAAGACCTCGCTTGCTCATGCGTACCTGGACTGGTTTCAGAGTTAGAACCGCATTGTTTTGAGTTTCCTTCCATTCAATCACCCATCTATGAACAACCGTGACATAAAACTGATGGGCGTCGGGCTCTGCTCCTATTAGCAATCCAGGAGTGACTTTCGTCGCCAACAATATCCACACAGAGTTTGACTGCAAGATGGTGTCCTTAGTAGCCATAATATTTAGGGTCCTCACACAAGGTGATGGTGAAGGGAAGTCTTGGTTGTACCTGGAACAAACATTGGTAAAAATCACTTGGGATCCTTGGAGGGTAAATCCATGATTATTGTGTGGAAGCTTGCACCAAGGTGTAGGTCTGTTAAGTAGGTCACCAATGTAACTGTTCCACCCACTCATATCCTAGCCCCTTCTCAATTTGGTCACGCGATGTTGGATTTAATCACCAACTAGTACGGTCATTGAGAGAAGGTTGTGTTTGCTTGTTGGGTCTTCTATATTTTTAGCGCAGTTTGTTTGTTTACTTAATCATTTTTCAAGATTAAGACTGTAGATGATAAAGGTATTCATATATCACGTAGGATGCAAGGGTTTCCCCTAAAAGTCTACAAACCCTTACCTCCTAATTCACCTGAAGACATTTATAGTGAAGAGGTAGAAAATAGATCAGATGCTAGGAGCATTGCTACTCCTTTGTTAGTGAATCCTGAAAGCACCTTGGTTACAGTTGAGGATCCCATTCCTGATACTACCCATGTGTCAGAAGTTCCTATCAAACCACTCCTTGTTTGATTGGACTTGTTCGGTAACGTTATTGAAGAAGAAGTTCCTCATCTGCCATTAAGGCCATACACTGAGACATAGATGGAAGACACACAACACAATTATAATGAGTACAAGACTCCTATCCGGTCTGCTGGCATGGTAAATCCACAACAGACACCTGTTTGTTCCATGTACAAAACTCCATTGCGACGTGATCTTTACGAACATTTCAACTTTAGTCGAACACCTCTTGACCCTCTTTCCTCTGCTGGTGTTGAGTCAGGACTGTCCGATCAAACTATTGACCAACCCATTGAACAAGTAGTCAATCCTATTGCTACGTCAACACAAATCCAAAATAACGCTGGAGTCGTAATGCCTAATCATACGCAAGATACTTCAACCATTACTCCCACCACTACACCTTTTCAAAATACAACTCCTTATGTTCCAAAGAATCCTATTGGAACACCTATACATCACCGAATGCATAACCCTTCCATACACACACAATCAACTAGGGGAAAACTATTGACTAGGGGGTAACCATCATCTAGTGGGATTGTCCCTCCTAGGGAACAACCACCCTTGCACATACCTAGTGGGGGGAAACCCCCTTTTACTGGTCAAACCCAAGTTTTCACTCAAACTATGGTAGTGGGACAACCCCCTTTTGTTGGAAACCCTTCACAATCCTGAGGAGCACCCCAAGGAGGTACATTTCACCAACCTTATCAAGGAGGGCCATCATACCCTAATGCACAAGGAGGAGTACCAGATATCATTCCTTCTGGATTATATTTTGGACAACCTTATCTGGGTTTCCCAAATACTAGCTGGGGTCCTCAAGGACAACAATATTATCCTCCCCAAGGGTTAACTATATACCCTCCGCATGGAAAAACTATTTACCCCCCTCAAGGGAAAACTGTTTATCCCCCAAAACCTAATCAAACAACCTATCCTCCCTAGAACCAACCGGGTTTCCCTCCTTTTGTGAACGTTCCTCAACAACAATCAAATATTTCCTATACGAGCCAACAACAGTCGTATATGGGAGGGCCTACTAGATACAATTATCCACCTCAACCAATTATGGCCCTATTGGTGTCCCCATGATGCACCCCTTTCATCCTCAGGTTAACCTACAACTACCGTTCCTAGCCACGTTGGATCTACCAGACTTATCTCGGTTGACAAATGATCCCTTACTACATTTTCCTTTCTGGCCGGTAATTCCTGCTAAGTTTCCTTCTGACATCCCCAAATTTGACAGTAAACTTGGTGAAGACCCGAACAACAATGTTATGAAAATTCATTTATGGTGTTCATCAAACTCATTGATGGATGGTTCTGTCTGGTTGTGTCTTTTCCAGTGCACATGCATGGGCTCAACAACCAAATGGTACATTGAACTCCAACATGGTACCTTTCAATATTTCAACTCCCTAGATATGTCTTTTCTCATGCATTTTCAATTACCCATCCATTAGGAGACTGGTACATAACTCTTGACCTCACTTTGTTAAACGAACTTTGTACATATCTTTGATCACATTCATTAGTGGAGACAACGACAAAGGTTGATCAAAATGACCATTCCTGACCAATTATTGGCAAAATAGTTTGCTAAATATCTTTTAACCCCAATTTCTCATGATGTTGCAATGGGTGGTGTTGTCACCAAAGAATAAGCCATTTCTTGTGCTCAGTACCTAGATTTGGTGTATTCCCAATCTGGTGCTTTGTATGAGTTGATACCAAATGATCCTCGTACGTCCACCGATCCATCCAAACCATCTTCCATGTCTCATGAAAATGGAATTATCAGTTCCTTAAACCCAATCTTCATCACAGTCGCTCGACTCATCTAATCTCTCTCTTTCTACACTTGTCACCTGTTCGACCTCACTCTCCTCTACCTCCCCCTCAACTCAAATATCTAAGCTAAATTCAGTCTAATATGCCTCTTCAAAACAATATGGGGAAAGAATAGAACGAAAAAATAAACCAAAAAAGAATAATAATAATAATGAAAATCCAAAAACACAAACTCCACCGCCTTCTCCTGAAAAACAACCACAGTGGAAATCAAAATTCGCATGTCTCATTTGTGGTGATGATGATTACAACCGAGACTGTCCTCATTGCGATGAAGTTGCAAAAATTTTCAAAGGGAATTCCCATCCCACTTTGTTGATGCAACCTTTTCCTCAGCAATATTCCATGGTTTCTCAAGCCCCTTCCCCTCTGGCAGGGGAAATCCCAGTCATCCTCCTAGTGAGGAAGCCTCGTCGAGTACCCATATTTATATGTTTAATGGGATTGATTTAACCACTCACACCACAACATATGAAACAACGACTAAACCTTATAAAGAGAAGGTCACTAAAGGTACTACATGCGATCCATATCCTACCACCATTACTCCTCCATCTGAATCACTTCGGATTGAGAAACCTACTTTCAACTCCATTTTACACCGTCCCAAGCACACTATTTGAAAGTCTACTTTTAATCCTAGTTCACATGCCACCAAAAACTACAATATTGTTGAATATTTGGCTGAAGCACCATGTGCTATGTCTTCTCTTGAAGTTATACAACATTTTCCATGTCAACGTAGAACACTCTTGGCCACTATTGGTGCGATTGATCTCGAGTCACCGAATAATATCACGTTTAACCTTGATAGCTTGAAGTCACGAATTTCTCACCAACTTGCTTTTCAAATTGATGTGGTTGCTCATAACCAACACATTTATCGTACCATATGGGATGAGGGATCTTCCACTTGCATCATGTCATTACCTTGTTTGAAAGGGTTGAAATTACCTACACTTAATCAATACCCTACAATGTTATGAGCATTTGACGGGAGAGGTTTTCTCCCTCACGGACTCTTGCAATCCTTAGCTATTCTATTGGGAGGTAAGATTGTCTCTGTCGACGTAGAGGTAGTCGATGCTCTCATTGATTACAACTTGTTGTCAGGAATAAGTTGGTTTTATGCAATGACTGTCATCGCTTCATCGGTGTTTTGATGTGTACAATTCCCTATCAAGGCAAAATTGTCACTATCAACTAGTTAGATTACTGCACCCCCGATGCTCACACTCGCGCCAGAAACAATATTCCTTTCTTGGGAGATACTAAGATCACTTATGAAAGTGTCAGTGTAAGTATTTTAAAAGACTTTTCCCTTATGGTCATTTTCCCTACACCACTTCCTCCCACCTCACAACACATTGCCATGATCAATATGATCTCGACTATGGCATATCAATCTTACAAATCATCTGATCCTTGGGTTGTTCCTAGTCCTTTGGAATTTAATGGAATAGGTGATGCTATGAAACTTAGTCCTGTTGAGGCTTCATACAATTCCATACAATTATCCTCTCCCTCGTTGGACAACCAACATTTGTTGGCATCCAACACTTACTCGTTTCCATCTTTGTTGGATTCCCTATCCTTTGATTTTGACTACATCCTACAGATTTTTCCATCGAACAAATCCATTATGAAAATGATTAGTATCGACGAGGTAACTTGGGATGACAACCATCATCGTTCATATTTTATCCCTAGTATAGATGAAATTGAGAAATATATACACTCTATCTTTCTTGATGGTGTTATTGATTCTCCCCAATCTCCCATCCTTAAATAAGGACACAACTTTAGAGGGGAATTTAGGCAATATCTCTTCTATGATTGCTATCGACATATCGATCAAAGAAGGTATCATGGAAAATGTTCATAATAGTGATAATATGCGCCTGAGGAAGTGGAATCTTAAACCACTTTATTCAAAGAATTATGCGATGTCTTCTCTTGGAGTTACAAACAAATGCTAGGGATCAATCCATCGATCATTGTGCATGAGATAAAAACTTACCCAGGTGTTAAACCTATATGACAAAAAATTCGCTCGGTTCATATTAAGAAAACTGTGTCCATAAAGGAAAAAGTTTAAAAACTGTTGAAGTCTGGCTTTATCTATCCTATCCACTTAACATAATGAGTTTCTAACATAATTTTGATCACTAAAAAACAAGGAACCATTTGTGTCTGTGTCGATTATAGGGATCTCAATAAGTCTTGTCCAAAATAAAATTACCCAACACCCTTCATCGACCAAATCATCGACAATTTCTCTTACAGTGTTATATTTTCTTTCATGGATGGATTCTTAGGGTATAACCAGATCGATATTCTACCGACTGATCAACATAAGAAAACCTTCATCTTCCCTTGGGGGATGTTCTCTTATCGAAAGATACCTTTTGGTCTTAAAAACATTGTTGCTACTTTCCATTGGGGCCATGTCATATGCTTTCCACGATATAAAACATATTTTGGAACCTTACCTCGATGATTTACCCTATCATTCATCTTCTCCATGAGACCATATTGGTCATTTACGAACCATTTTTCTTCAATGTCAGTTTTACCATATATGTTTGAACCCTCACAAATGCATCTTCGCTGTCGAATCAGGTTGACTTTTTATCTTCGTCATCTCCAAATATGGAATTATGGTGGATCCCTTAAAAGTAAAATATATTCTCTCTTTACCCCCTGTAACAATCTGACCCAACTACAAAGTTTGCAAGGGAAATCAAACTTTCTTTGTCGTTTTATCTGTAATTACACCGAACTCACTAAAGTATTTATGAGATTTTTGTATAAATACACTCCTTTCATATGGGATGACACTACCCAACACTCTTTTGATGATCTGAAGCCCGCATTAACACACACACCTCTATTTCACCCCTCGGATTATGCATGAGACTATATCCTTTATTTGGCTGCCTCTACTTCCACTATTTCTATGGTGTTAGTTCAAGAGCATCCTAACAGTGACGAACATGTGATATACTATTTGAGCAAGAATCTATCTAGTACCGAGCTCCAATATTCACATGTTGAAAAGTTGGCTTTGGCAGATGTCATTGTCGTCCAGAGATTTCTCCACTACATCTTGTTACGTACTACCACGGTCATTGTGGACTAGAACCCCATGTACCATATTATTACATGTCAATTCCTTGGGGGAAAGTATTCCAAATGGATCGTTATTCTTGAAGAATTTGATATCGAGTTTGCCAAATCAAAAGCTAAAAAATTGTTGGTTTTTGTGGAACTCATATACGATATTCCCTATTCCAATGAATATACTAATCCCAATGATTCTCTTGCTGATGAATCTTTGTTCCTCATTAGCACGTAATACCCTTGGTATGTAGATATTATTCTCTATATCCAAACCCACTATTTCCATCTTGATATTTCCCGTGACAAACGTATTGGTATCCTCCACCATTCTCAACACTACCTTATCATCAACGACACTGTGTATCATCATGGTATCGATATTTTCCTACGGCGTTGTTTAACCCACATTGAGGCTTAATGCATTTTGAATGACTATCACCTTGGAGTTTGTGGAAGTCATATTTTTGGGATGGCTACAACTCATAAAATATCAGGTGTTGGTTATTTTTGGCCCTCCATATTCAAATATTGTATCAAGGCTATCAAACGATGCCCACCCTGTCATTTTTTTTTAGAAAAAGGAACATACCCACCTTTCTCTATTGCATCCCATTGTAGCTGTCAACCCCTTCACCAAATGGGGCATTTCTTTTATGCAATATAAGCCTACGTCAACTGGGGGGCATGGTTATATCATCGTTGTTGTTGATTATTTTACTAAATGGGATGAGGCTATGCTTACATTTATTAATGATGGGCGCACTGCAACACTCTTTGTTTTTAATCACATCATCACTCACTTTGGTGTCCCACAAGACCTTGTCGTTGATCACAACTCACATTTTTAGAACCAGATGATGAGTGAGTTGCATGTCAAGTTGTTTTTTCATCATGAAATCTCATCCCCCTACTATCCTCAAGAAAATGAACAAATTGAAGCTATCAACAAATTTCTAAATACCATGCTCCAATGCATGGTTGGGACAGACAAAACATCTTGGCACTTGCAAATTTTTTCCACACTCTAGGCCTACCACACTTCAGTGAAAACTGCAACTGGATTCACTCCATTCCAATTGGTATATGGTGTAGAAGTAATGTTACCAATAGAGCATGATATCCCTTCATTGAAACTCACTGTAGAACTCCTGTCTCATACCTCTGTTGAAGAGGAACGGTTCTTGTATTTAACCAACTTGGACGAAAAATGTCATGATGTTTCTCGTGTTATTGAGAGGTATCAAAAATGAATGAAGAGTCAATATGAAAAATCCATTCAACCTCATTCTTTTGCAGAAGGAGACTTAGTCCAAGTTTATTACTAAGCGCATGATAAGTTGGGGACAGGGAAGTTAGAACCTCTATGGCATGGACCTTATATCATAAAATGTGTATTACATAGAGACACCTATGAGTTAGTCAAATGTGATGGAATATATCTCGGTGAGCCCCGAAATGTGATTTACCTCAAGAAGTAATATGAATAGAACATCTCACATGTGTTCTTTGTACACTATTGTACTATATACTTTTCATTTTGTGTGTTTTTTCTCTTACATGTACGAGTTTTGTCTTAGCTACTTATAATTTATCTTGTGGTTGCATGCACATATGACATCTCCCTTTCCTATATTTGTCAGGCTTGTGGATGGTGCTAGTCAACAGACCCAAAACATTACTTCTGCATCTTGGGCCATTTACCACTCTGGTGAGTTGGTGAGTTCAAGAGGAATTTTGTTAGGATCGACACCCAATAATGTGGCATAATATCATGTCGTCATTGGACTACTAACTGAAGCCTCCTCTCTAGGTATATCTCATCTAATTATTAACCTAGACTCTCAACTCATGGTCTGTTAGCTTAATCAAGAATATGTCGTTCACAATCCTGTCTTACTACGTCTCCACCTAAGATTTCTCCATCTCAAAATATTGTTTGAATTTATACAATATTGGATCAAATTCGTCAACTAATTACATATTAGATCAGTATCTTGCACATAGATAAAAACATTTGTAAAAAGACATGAATCACATGTACATTAAACCATCATATAAGATAAATTGTAACATCAATAGGGACCATAAAATTCATATATATATATATAGTTGTGTGATAGAAAACATTTGTTTTAAAAATACATCATCAAAAGGTACATAATAGGGAAAACAATCTGGGCCCTCATGCCCATGATATCATCATGAAATACTACAGAATATGTTGAGGGTCCTAGTCATCCTCATGTATCACAATGTACTCCATGAAGCACACTATTGAAGGAGGCAGTCATCGAAGCAAGTGGTTCAAACTCTCAGGAACTCCTATTGTATGTCTCTATAAATGGAGAGGTAGATCTCGCCTCTTGAGAGGTGGGACATGCATAGTGAAACCTCGAAGGTTCCTCTCGACCTCCCACATTCCTCCCACTACAACCTCATGCTCCACTTCTACCTTCACATAAACATGATTCCCCAGTGCTGAGATTTCCCCCGAACGTGATGTGCCTCTATTTGCATGATGAAACAAAAACATCTTTAGATTCCTCATTTTACACATAAAAAAAACATATAAAATGTAAAAATAAAAAATACCTGATAAGGTTTAGTTTTGTACCTAACACATCCCACTAAATTCCCTAGGGGAGCACCAAGTTAGCACTACCTCTAAATTCCACTCCAGCATAAGGAAATTCCTCAATGACAACCAGTTGTCTCCTCCACCAAGAGAAGAAATCAGTTGTAAATTTAAATGTTGAGTGCTTGTTTAAAAATATCGGGGATAAACTGGTCCATCTCTCGATCCATGGCTCGGTCGCAGGTTGTGATATCAACGCAACATATGGCTGCATCTGGGGTACTCACTCCAAAAATAATGAAACTAAGAAAGATCCATATCCAAACTTCTTCTGCTTATCTATCCTGCACTTCAATATTTGTTCCTTCACATTTTTAAGGAACCCTGCATTCCAGTTAAATAACCTGGTCTCTACACATTGTAAAGAATATTACATCTGGTATTTTGAAGCTAGATGAGCGCTAATACTACCTGCCAATTTGGTAATGGTGAATATAATCGATCTCAATTCCAAATCCCTCACATATTTGATCATGATTCACCCATTGACTAATTGAGATTGTGGTATACAGTTCTCAGCGATATATGCCTCAGTGGGATGAGGATTTTCTCGATGTTTGGACAAAAGGATAGTATCCCCTCTCCTCGAGAGGCTTGTCAAAAAGTACACATCATCAAGCTTAATCTCTAGCATGTGTGTCCCAACGAGAAATTCTTGTTCGACATCATCCCATAAATCGATCAGGTACTGAAGTAATAGTACCGCTTTCCTCATATTATGATGTTTAAAGTACTTGAGTAGACCACAATTTTGCAAAGTTTCCCTTGCTTGAGGTATTTGTAAAGAAGCAATGTCTTCTAACTCATGTTTGCATTCCTTCCATTCAATCATGGCCATATGATCCATGTAATCTACAAATACAACCAATTAAACATCTTTAGTCAACTTTTTATGGAAAAAAATTGTCTTTTTAGCCCAAAATGCAAAAACAAATTTGGTTTTGCGCGAGCACTCCCTTAAGTCTTCCTACAGAGTGCTATTTCTCCCTAGGCATGTGCACCAGGGTGGTGATATCTCAATCAACACTCCCCTCATCCATTTGAGGGAGAATCAATCCAGTTTGACTCCTAAGGCTTCCTAAGGATCCCAAAACACCCTAAATATGAGATAAAACAAAAAATTAACCCATAAAAAATGATTGGAAAGGAAAGGTGACCAACCTAGTCAGGACACAATCGAAAATGGTCGACCACAACTCATATACTCACAGCTCAAAAATTTCCCTCCAAAGGTGGAAAATTCCAAAGCTAGAAGAATTGGGTAAAAATCAATTGGTAAATGAAATTCATAACCTATTTTACTATTTGATAGGGTTGATTTTTTCCATTTCTCACTGATATAAAGTTTTTTGGGGAGTTTTTTAATCTTTATTAGGAGTCACTAATGATTTGGGCCCATAACTGTCAATATTTGCATATTTTTAAGCAATATATTTTTGACAACCTTGTGACACTTACGAGCACAATATTTGTTCTTTCTCGCGCTCAAAAATACATGAGAATGTAACCAATTAGAATTTTATCATTTTTTTGGACTCGTAAAGGTTACACCAAAAAAACCCCCCTCTGGAGTCTCTTTTAATCTCTTTTCAGACTCTCTAAACATGAAAAGATTGTCGAGTGATATTTCTTCCTTTCACACTTGTTTTAAAAGGTTTTGAAATGGAATCTTATGAGTAGTAGTTTATCTCTTTTTAGAACTTTGAAGACTAAAATTATGAAAAGGAAAACCCTGGAGTCACCTTTAGGTTATTTTCAGACTCTCTAAACATGAAAAACCACCGATTTTTTCTTCTTTAGACTCGCTAAAATCACACATTGAAGGGCCCATATGGGACTGGACCCTTACGTCTTCCAGTTCGTTAAACTTAGGAAGAGGGACTTACTGAAGGTGAGTTATATCAAGCATGTGTTATCCTCCTCAAGCTTGTAAAAACAAAAAGAGGTAATTGTCTATCTAGATGGGGGGGAAAATTGAAGGAAGTAAGTCAATTTCTCTTTTAGAATCATCACAAGTCACTCTTGTAGTCTCCCTTGAGCACAAAAATTGTTTCCACCTGCATTTTGAACACTTGGATAATTTGCTAAATCTCTACACTAAACCAATCTTGTGAGTCTTTTCACTCCTTTGGGTCACCTGATCAATGTCACAACATCCACTGCATTATGTTTTGGTCCACGTTATGGTTATGCTGCGAAGTCATGTTGTTCCTCATTGTTCAAAGGAAGTATCCGCCTCGAGATTCAACCATCACAAATTTCCAGTTTCAATACCCGTGTTAGTGCATAATCATTTGATTCACCATATTACATCTCTATGATAGTTTCATGTCGATGATGGGGGATACATCAATGCCCTCCTTCGAGAGGTCTTTTCCTATCAACTTCAACACATCATATGAGAATTAGACTTAGAAACCATTTAGTACCTTGGGACCTTCATGCCTTAATGGCAGGCCTCCTCGCCTCTGATAGTAGGCTTAAACCATTGACCTCTGATCATATTATTCCATGAATGTTCAGCTTCACCTCATTTACTCACATTTGTTGGATTGTACTAGGGTACCTTGGGAGTCATTGCCATCATTGGTGATTTCCCTCACACTTTTTTCTATAGTGGGAAAACCCCCATATGGAATACACTAGGTTTGAATCCCGCAGGCAGAGCTAACCGTCTAAAGTCTCCTACTTTTAACAACTACCCTAAAAATACCCCACATTCATGCATAAAATATAAAGTATAATGATCTAGTAGTCTTACCTTAAATTCCACGTCCGATGTCGATCCTTTTGCGTTCGGTCACTTCTCGACTGCAAGTCTCCTCCCAAGGCTAACCTGCATTCACCAAAATACAAACAAGAAACTATGCACATGAATATTATATATGAATTAGTGGGTTATATGTCATAACAAAATGTAAATCAAACATGAATATTGAACACATCATATGGCGGGATGAAAAAAGTACTTATTTATATTAGTCTCACAAAGTCACTTGAAAATTGAGATCGTTGATTTCTCCTCGAACCCGGTCCTAGGATCGTCTTCACCAAGATTCAAATGCTTCCACGTATCCTTATTCTCTCACACTTCTCTCTAGAGAATGGGCATAGGCTTATGAATGAGGAAAAAGGCAAGAATAGGGAATTATGGCTCAAAACTCACAATGTGGCTGCAAATTCTTGGGGCAAGGGGGGAAAGTGAAATGCGAAGAGTTTCATTGCAGCTATGTTTTATTTTGTCTAATACCCCAAAACCTCCTTTTATATGACAAAAGGATGGTTATTCAGTTGGGTGATGGTCTATAGGCGGTGGATTAGTTGGGAAAATACCCAATATCCTGTAATCTCAACGAATTCCCTGCAACTTTTTTTTTTACAACTTTTGTGGGTATATGCGGGATGTAATGGTGCAGCTAGCATACATACATGGGCAATAGTGGTGCAGGGTCCATACATCTTCAAAAATTTTGTTTTTAAGAAGAGTTGTTCAGTGTTGGCTTGGAAAAAATAGTAAGTAAGATGGCCTGATTCCAGGTATGCATGTATGGTGCAATTTAGATTTATAACAGATGCCCCCTAATGTGTGAGGTCAGAAGAGCATCTGATGGCCAAAATAATTTACAAATATTCACCAGGTATGAAGCGAGTGAGCCTAGGACCAGAGTTCGGGAGGTTCCATCTGCAAAATAACAATTGTCTCACTAAGGCATGCATATCCATGCTTGGGATGAGATAAATCATGGTTTCCAATAAAATACATTGCAAATCCATGTCATATAACTATATAAAGTGTATTTGGGAGCAATACATAGTGGATCTACATCTCAAAATCAAAGATATACATGTATAGTATCCATATTCAAGAATCCAATGATGCATGATGGTTGGATATGAGGCCTTCAGAGCTCGAGAAACAACTTCAAGATATTCAAAACTTGGGAAGGAGTGTAATATGAGTTCATGAATTCACTACCTAGAGGTCTTCGACAACTCATCAGGGAATAAACAAGAGGATCTCGGTGATCAGGCAAAGAACTTCATTGATTTCAAGCAAATATTATATTGGAATTTCAGGATAGTTAGGCATGAGGGCAAGAGACAAACTGTAGAGAGGCTGACTCAAGTTGGATAAAACTTCCCCTAGACAATAGTAGGACTGATGATCAGACTCAAGAAGAAAGACATTGACATAAGTTCATGATGAAGAAGGCAACACAAACTCTCCATATGTTTGGAAGGATAACCAAATGGAGGAGGACACAACTCTATGTTACGAGAACAAATTCCTAAGGTCATATTAAATCCCAAAGCTTGACGAACAAACATAAGGATGTGCTTTGTCCAAGGGCAACTCATTGTATTTCCATAAAAAGAAAATACTTTTCCCATCCTCTTTTTGGGGTTTATTTGATTTTTTTATTGTTTTCAATATTTTGGAGAGCTTGAAAAAGAATAAAAGAATGCTACATTACAAAAGATGAACGAGTTTCGCAAGCATATGTTAAGAACCAAATATCAATATAGCATAGAAAAACCTCAGAATAAGTACTCAACGCCTTGAAAAAGAGATAAATTCATGTAATAAGCCTCTTAGAGGGGGGCAACCTCCTTATGCCCACATAAATGTACAATTCCAAGATGATTCCAAATGAAAATGTCTCCTTGGTATATATAGGAGACTAGGAGGTATACTTACAACTAATGGAATAAATATGACATAAATAAAATAACATTACTAATGTAATATGCCCCAATTAAGGGGTAATGAGCCAATATTAGGGCTTAACATGCCCCTCCCCTTGAGACA
>JZKD02S1676599.1:617253-627282 GCA_000966675.3 Picea glauca | reverse complement strand
CAGCTGTAGCTGGATAACATAGGGGGTTGTAGCCTCCTTCTGGTTGTAGCCAGAGAATTGGGGATTTGGAGCTTCCCTTACGTTGTAGCCTGAGAAACTAGGGGGTTGGAGCCTCCTTCCAGTTGCAGCTAGAAAACAAAATAAGTCGGTGCTTCCAATGAATGTAATTATTCAAGACATATAAGAAAAAACATTCCGTGGTTTTCTCCCAATTTGGGTTTCCATGTAAAACACTGGTGTTCTGTGTATGTGTATGATTGTTCATTTGTTCATTGCTTATTTACTTTGAATTTATTGGATGATAATGATTCATTGATATAACACTTGGATTATATGGTTAAAAAGGGATTAAATTGCTCTATTACTGATTCACCCCCCCTCTCAGTAATCCAACAACAATATCATTCTTGATGCAAAATATTTCTATTATCTGATTAAACAAGAAGAGATTTGTTGTCTCACCATCATCTTTAAATGTTGGCATAGCTTCGACCCACATTGTAAAGTAGTCTACTGCTACAATGATATAACGGTTCCCCCTGGCTAAAGGGGGTTGGCATGTGGTGTAATCAATCCCCCACTTAGTGAAGGGGCCAACTGTAATGATGGGAAACATAGGAGTGGGGTGTTACCTCATACTCTGAGAGAAGATCTGACACGAGTGGCACTTCTTGACTGATTCAATGCAATATTTGATTAATGTTGGTCAATAGTAACCGACTCGTAGAATATTTTGGGTTGTTTCCAACCCAGAAAAATGACCACCAAATGCTCCAGTGTGGTAGTCATTAAGCATGAGTTCCACTTCTTCATGAGTGAGGTACCAATGAAGAATGAAATGTACACCTTGATGATACAAATTTTCCTCGAGTATGATATACTTTTTTTCTTGATGCCATATACATTGACACTCATCAGGAGAAGTAGAGGCAGGGAAATTCAATGTCTAGAGATAAAATAGTATATCTCCATACCATGGGTCTAAAGATGAAATCAGAAAAAGATCTCCCTTAATCGGTGATTTTTCAGGTGTAACATCACCTCACTCAACCGGAAGTTTCGAGATAATTTCTGCAAAGACCAATGACTTTTTATATTTCGCAAAAACAAAATCTAAGTCAAATTCCTAGAGGATAACAATCTATCTACTTATATTTCTGTTGATTACACGTCATGTCAACACATATTGGAATGGATTCACAATGACAATGATGGTGGTCTTGTGAAACAAGATATAGTGATGGAATCACTCAACAACATGTACTTCTTACAACACAAGTGTCTCAACATGGGAGTAGTTGCATTTTGGTCCAACCAGGCCTCAAATCAAGTAATAAATCACATGTTCTTTAAGTATATCATCCTCTTGAACCAAGACCATACCGATGGTTGACTCTATGAGTGCACATTTCAACACTTTGAATGAGCGATGAGAGGCTTCATCCCAAAGGAAAGGGACACCCTTCTTCAATAAACACATAAACCCTTTTGTGATCTCGTCATAGTTTGCGATAAAACGCCGAAGAAAATTAACTTTTCCCTGTAAACTCTGAAGCTGAGGGACTGTGCATGGGAGAGGAAATTGAACGATCGCCTCAACCTTTAGAGGATCAACCATGATCCATATTTTTGAAACTATAAAACCTAAAAGACGACCTAACGTCACGAAAAAATTTCATTTGTTTGGATTCAAGCAAATCTGATAATAGTGACATCGCTCAAAGATAAGTCGAAGGTGCATGGGATGATCAACTCTCTTTAAAGATCATGATGTTAAATCATCGAGATAAGCCTTGACTAGGTGTTTGAGATTGTGGAAACAAAAAGTCATGGCGCACTGAAAAGTGGCTCTAATGTTCTTCAGGCCAAAATTCATCTGATAAGCAAATGTACCCCATGGACAGATAAAAGTTTTTTTATGATAGTCCTTGGGATTAATTTGTATCTAATTGTATCCTGAAAAACCATCCATGAAAGAGAATACCTCACACCCTGCACATTCATTGATAATCTGGACAATGAATGGAGCAGGGAAATTCTTCTTTGGACAGGCCTTGTTCAAATCATGGAATTTTTTACATACGCGAATTGTTCCCTACTTTTTGTTGACTGGAAATAGATTTGACACCCATTGAGTCAACTGAACGGGCTAGATGAAACCATATTTTATCTACTTTAGCCTTGATAGTTGTTTCTTTCTGAGGATTAACTGAACGAATCTTCTGTCGTATCGGATTGGTGTCAGGGTAATTCGTTATTTCATGTTCGAAAATTCTTGGATCAATGCCTGGCATTTCCTCCTAAGACTAGGTAAAAACGTCGCGAAATTATTTAAATAAATCTTTATATATTTGAATCTCCTTGGGGGAGCAGTTTGCTTTGACGAAGACATTCTCCATGATGCTAAGGGTTCTAGAGATGTCAATAGGTATCGTTTTAGTGATGGTTTCCATATTAACCTTGGTGTAATCTGCATGTGTAGCCAAAGGATTAATAGGACAAGACCTATCTTCAGTTATAGTCAACATAAATTCACCTGCCTCAATTCTTCCTAAATCCGGGAGAAAATAAGATCTGTGATGGATATCATCTCAGGGTTTGTCTGGACTACTCAATGCCTTTATAATCACCTCATCATAAGGCAATACCAAGTCTAAGGAATCAATAGTGTCGAGCAAACCTTGAGCCTAGGCAGGCTCCAAAAACGGGATCTAACTCCTATGTGAGAGTTGGATTGGGTTCGATGGAAGCTTGTTGGACTATAGAGTACATAACCTCTGTCGTGGACAAGGGCATGTCCATGCCATGATGCCCTATCCCTTCCATCATGGATGATGGGGAAGGAAGAGTACATGGATCATTAAAGCAAGTCATGTAGAACGATGACACTTGAAATATTTCAGCCTTAGGCTAGTCAAGGACAACCAATATCATCTTGACATAGCCGGAGGGAGGCGGGTAATCGAAGGTACCCATGAGAGGTGGGCACAAACCAACCCCCACATTGATGATGTCGGGCTATGTGTTATCAATCATTGAGACCGTGGATGCCCTTGATGAATGGTCGGGCCTGGAGAAGGATAATTGATCAATGTTCATGATTCATCCCTCGTGTGGGAACAACAAGACCCGAAAAATTGTAGCAACCACTGCATGCATGGAATATGTCCAAATCCTTCTTAACAGGAGGTTGTAGTCGAGAGGCGCATCAACCCCTTCAATTTTGATGCACATGGTCTTCCCTCCTAACTACACGAGGAAAGAAGGGATGATTTGATGTGGTTTGAAATAATGATCGTCGAAAGCCATAAGAAGAGTAGGTGAAGGAGAAAAAATGGGTTGGCTAATGGCCTTCCAACGTGCCAATGACATCACGCATGTCAAGGCACCCTCATCAACCACCGTATGAATAATATTCTGGGTAAAAATTTTCATGATGTAAGCCACTGCTATTTGAAACACAACGTGATATGGGAGACGAGGCTTCAATTCGATTGTATCAAGTGTGATAGTTCCTGGATTACATGTCTCAACAGATCCTAAGGCAGCTAGAAGAGACTTTCTCTGCGAAGGGTAGCTATGGAGAACATCTGAAGAAGACAGTGTGCAAGGGGTTTGTGACAAATCCTGCACCACAGAGTAGCTCTGGGCGGCCCTTGCGTTTGGATTATGTGAAGCCTTCTTGAACTCCCCTTTCAGGATGCGTGTCATTGTTTCTCCCATCATTCTCTCGATATGTAGAGGAACATACAGGTTTTCGTCTTCTTTACCCTTTTCATCAGTACTTGGTGTTCCGTAATCATGTTCCCTAGTATCTATGTGAGATTCACCTTTCAACATATAAACATTCTAAGTTCAGGGATTACTAGACGACGAAGGGGGTCCCTGAATTCTGCCATCCACATTCGTAGAGGCTTGAGTTAAATTTTGGCCATGTGGAAATGGGTTCGTTAACACAATAGGTTGTTGTTGCACTAGTAATGTTTGGGCCTCCATGAGCCGAGGGCATAGGTGAGTTAGGTGGTGTTCCGTGCAAAGGTTACATGGATACTTCAACTTATTTCTCTCTGTGTTTCCCCCGCCAACATTATTGGTGGGTTTATTATCCCCCTTACCCTTATTTCATTGTTTCTTCTTCCCCTCGGCCTGTTGGTTGGCCTTTGGGTTCGTCAATTGCACACTGTGTACATCAGACGTCTAAGTAGGGTGAGCATCTGAAATAGAGGTTTTGCTAGTTGTTGTCTGATGTATTGACAATTTATGTAATTGATTTGACAGTTGATTAGCGGGCTTCGCTTGTGTTGAACCAAAAATTCCATCAAGATGTGGTCCAGACTTCTATCTAGTCTTGTCAAGTATAAACCTTGGTGCATCTAGAAACATTTTTTAAAGTAAACTAGACTAAGAGTAAATCAGCTCTAGCTATTGAGCTCTCATTATCACTTCTTCTTCTGAAAATACCCCCGATGTTACTACATCTTTGGATAACTGAGGGACCAAAGACTTCATGAACCACTCTAGCAGGAAAGTCAGTGGGATTGGTACCTTTATCAAACTCTTTCGGTGTCTCCATTCTCATATGTGATCAGAGATATGGTCTTCCTTTGTCTACTCAAAGTTGGACAACAATTCAGTGTCAACATCGCATCTCACAGGTAATTGAGAATGGTTTAAGAAAACCATTGTCGATTCTCCAAACGTAGAGTATCTTGAGTGGTCAATCTTGATGTACCATTTCATGGAAATCTCAATGAGAGTGTGTTGAAATAGATGAAACTATACAGAGTCATCATTTAATGATTTGGACAAGCACCATAGGTAAAATACAGTCACATGATTACCTGGATATTCATTAGGTTTTCCCTTTAACTTTGGAATGTCCAAGGGTAACTTGGTAGGCATAGGAGGCCAACATGGATCGTGATAGATTGGGTCATTTAATAATATTGACAAGTCTAGAAAATGAAATGTTCCCAGAAATGGTATCTTAGGTTGTTGAATATGTATAGGAGGATAGGGGCCTAGGTTTTGGCTGGCACCAGGTTGCTAGTAAACGTTAGGCTACTGACCTAGGTTCTGGTAAAAACCATGGCCAAGGATAGCATTGGGATACTACGCTTGTTGATACGTCATTGACTGACTACTGTAATAGGATGTTGAGGGTTGGGTAGGGATTTCTCCCAACGTTGTGTTCCAAAGGTTCTAGAAAGGGTTTCCCCACACCGATCCGATGGGCATAGGTACTGAGCCTTTCCCAGGGTTCCATTGACCATGGAAGGGGTTTCCCCCGGTTGACATCCTTGAAGAGGGAACTAATTCCTGCCATGTATTCGAAGGTCCTTTAGAAGTGTGTGCCCACTGTGCAAGAATAATACCCTACACAGGATTTACTGGAAGAAGGTCCTTGACTACCTTCTCTGAACGATTTGTAGTTCATGTTTGGCCAGGCGAGTTGTTGAGAAGCACCACAGAGCAAGGGAGATGACGGAGGTATATGACCCCTGCTGTAAGGGAAAACGTTATAGGGGGATGAGGTGCCCCCCATGAACCCTTGTAGAAGAGCGTTTGAGCTTCTTGCCCTCAGATCTATGGTCTGTAGGGTGGATTAGGTGAGGACCAAGTTCATATCAAAACTAGGCATCTCGTATGAAAATGGAGGGCCTGTTGCACTCTGCGTAAAAGGTGCAGTGATCACCGCCATAGATGGAATCAAACCACTACCTGAGGTAGAGGCTGTCGAGACCATAGTGTCCCGGACCTGCAAAGGTGAGTTAGGAGGCAGAACAAACCTAGTAGTGGCAGCTGTAGAGGGAGTATGAGGACTCCCTGATGAAGTAGAAAAATTTTCTTCCATCACTGCTTGCAGGACTATCTGACACTCGTGATTCGTAACCCTTTGAGGGGAAAGACGTATCAAAAGTGGCGCTGACAATTCAGTGATCAGAGGATTGTATGGACCAAGAGCTTCTGCTCCAAGGTAAAAAATAGTCAGTTCCTCCGGATACGAGTGCTCTCCTCTCAGAGTTGGCTCAGGTACAGTTTCCTGTGGCCCAATCACCTCAAATGACCCTTCCTGGTCAAGTCTTCACCTTCGCGGTGGCGGTGGTGGCTCTAAGTTAATTGGAAGCATGCCCAAAAGCCTTCACGACCGATGGAGCTCTTGATATTCCACTTTGATAAAATCAATGACACAATAAGGCTTTAATAAAGTTGAATACCAAAAACATACTATAAAATTTCCTACGAGATATAGCAAGAAAACCACTATAGCTATTTGGAAGAATAGTTACACTAGCCAAAACTAGAGAAACTTACCGGTGCAAGTGAAACTCAAATATAGAATCACCCTCCAGGTATACTTTGCAAAGTGTGGACCGATGTCTGTCCTAGGTACCATGGTATACCCCTGCATTCAACTATGTAAGTCCCTAAAAAAAGGCAACTAGGTTTCCAGCTCGTGAACAATTACCAGGCGGGTACATTCGATAGTCGGGTCTACTACAATGAGCAGGGTATTAATCCCGAAACCTATCGAGGGTATCAAAAGAAAGTGTTTCGTAAGAATATTGAGGACCTCAAATAGATTTGAGACCCACGAAGCTCCGTGGAAAATGCGATCAACGAAATCCCAAGATAAGCCCTCTATATCTGTTCCCCACTACACTTGGTCTGACTTTGGAGGGGTTATCTCCACTATCTTTCTACACGCAACCTCATGTTTAACCCTTGTGTTAGAGGGGGGTCCCAGATAATTTCCACACTATTGGACTTCTACATTCCCTAGAACAGACTCATATATTTTTTTTGTAGCCTTGAAGAGTTTCCTCTCCAACCTAAATCAAGGCTCTAGCCTAGTCTAGTTAATGGACCCTACAAACATAAAGTCTGATTAATTTTAATTAATCGTTAATTTTAAGTGGTTTATCTTAAGTCAAAGGAACACAAATGAAATTGGTGGTGTTTTTAAAGAGACAAAAGAGAAGAACAAATGTTGGAAACAAAATTGCTTCTTTTTTCAAAGGATTTTCAAATTGAAAACTCTTTAACCAACTTTTCTAACTAACGATCTTTTTAAAAGAAAAACCTAAAATTGAATTTTGCTCGACTACGAGCTACTTAAAGTCCTAAGTATTCATTAAAGAACTTAAGAAATAGCTCTTCTTCATGATAAATAAAGACAACTAACCTAACTACTTAACCAAACAAGAAAATGAAATATTTTTTTATTTTATTTTATGCTTCAAAATAAGCAACTTGAAAATAATTTCTTTTATTTTCTTCTAAAGAAAGTAAAAGGGAAAAGTGCAGACAAGACAAGACCAAAGAAACTTAATTCTAGTCTACTACGGATCGCAAGGAGTCACTGAAGGAACCACAAAGGCTAAAAAAAAAAGGACTCAAAGACTCATCCAAAACCCTTTCAATGAAAACACAAGAAATCTTGAAAGATAAAGGAATTGTTGACAAACCTAGACTTAAATACTGTAACTACATAGACGAATACTAAATCAAGAAATCCCTGACAAGTTAGACTTCAATCAGGGAAGATGATGACTTCCTCTTCTTAAGAAAAAGGCTTCCTGACACAGGCACGCTACTAACACTTAAGCAACCTGCATGTGTATGCAGGATGTTGAAAGGTAGGGTGTGTATGTACGCGTGAAGACCCACTGCAGGCCGCGTACACCTATGTAACTTATCAAACAAGTAAAACTAAAATTCAAGTTGACCAGGAAGGGAGTACTAGTATGGAAAACCAGAATCCCTTGGAGACTGAACAACTTATAGAGAACTCAAAGAGGTAATTTGATCAGGGGATCAAATTTTGCTCAATTTTCAAAGTGCTCAGAATGCGACGAAAATAGTGCCATTGTATCTGTCTCGTCTTCCTGATTCCAGCGGTATATTTACTTTGTCAAATGGACACCGTATGGAGAAGATATCGCGATCTGTTTATCAAGGCAAACATGCAAAAATTTTAGATGTTGACTGTACCTGTCCGTACAGCCCATACAGTCCATACGGTCTGACGTGGCAGGGCCGCACAGACCGTACGATGATGACATGGAAGTTGTTGATGGGTTGAATATTGATGAATCCAGGAGTGACACATGTCCTGTAGCTGGCAAATGGTATGAGGACACGTGGCCCAATCTGGAGGCGCCACGTGTCACTCATTATTTGGCTATTAGTTTTATGTAAAATATATTGGAGGCCATGGGGTTTGACCCCCGGACCTCCCACCACACAAACCTTTACAAACATCCGCCCGACCATTACGCCATTATTTTTTTCTTGATATGTAAGTGTATTTAAAATTATTTAAATTTACATTATGTATTGAATGGCGGGGGGGACGGGTCGGGGCTTAGCCCCGACCCGCGGTCTTGTGGATAATGCATGTGACCATATTATGGATATGGAGTTAACGGTTGGAGTGCGGGGGTTATAACCCATATCCCACAGTTTATATGTATTGCGCCATATGGCCGAGACCTGGAGCGGAGGGAGTTACATGGTTGTGTAACTGGTTAACCACCTTTTATCAATGCACAAGGTCACATGGCCATACGCCCAGGTGCCGAGGCGGTTAGGGGCTAGCGCGCCCTTAACCGTCCTACGGTTTGCACCGTTGGCACGGTTGCACCTGGTGCTGGGTTTATACGCTTTAAAATGCATGTGAGATAGGTTCATTGAAGGAGGGTGTGAATTGTAGTACCATAGACAACAAGCTTGAAGAGGGAGACTTCCAGAAGGCCTAACTTCTTCGTTTTTCGACCGATTGAGGTGCCGAAAGAGCCCAGACAGGGATTTTGGGACGTTGGGAAGCCATTGGAGCAGTCGTTTTGAGTAATGTAAGACATGTTTTTGAGCACTTTTTGAGCAATTAATAATAATGATCCATTGGAAGCTGGACCAGGAGATGTAGCCCATAAGAGGGGTGAACTCCTTTATCAATTGTTGTGATTATGTGTTTATGTTCATTGATTATGCTACTGTCTGTGTAATTTGCATAAGTAATCCTTTAATTTATGTGTTCCAAACTGATCCTTTTGTTTTAAACACATAACATTCACTTGCAATAATTTTTCAATTTTTTTCAAGTCTTCTTCATTTTTAGATCAAGTTGGTATCAGAGCATTGGTTTTGAAGACTTGATTGTTTGCAAGTTTTGTTTCTGATGCTCACAAGGTTGAAACTCAGAAGAGGAGAAGGTCAACTTGTGGAGCCAAGTTCTCATCCAACAAGGAGGAAGCAGATTCATTCACCGCAAGTTTCAGAGAGACATCCACCAAGCATGGCTCGTGCAGAAAGTCATGAACATGTTTCGGCTGAAGAAGAAGATATCAGACAGACTGTCATGGAGTTGAGATATATGATGAATATCTTGATGAAATGGAACATAATGTCACAGGGTGAAGGCTCCAACCCTTCAGTGCATAAGGGAGGCGGTGGTGACAAAACTCTAGGCAGAAATGGAGGGAATGGTGCTTCTCCACCACCCTCTCCTCCTCCATCATCTTCTTCTTATTATTATTCTACCAGTTTGAAACATCTTCCAAATGGGCATGGTAAAAGTCCTTCGCAAGTTCCTTCATTAAAGCTTGATATAAAATTTGAGTTTCCAATTTATAATGGATAAGTTAACGCTGAAAAGTTAGATAACTGGATACGTCAAATTGAAGTATATTCTAGAATACAAAAGATTCAAGATGATGAAACCAAAATTCAGTTATCTTCATTAAGATTAGATGGTTCAGCACTTATTTGGTGGGAATCTAAGACACAGGAGGAAATGAAAAAGAATGGAAATTTTTTTCTTTCTTGGAATGATTTCATTATAGCAATTAAAAAACTATTTTATCCATTGGCATATAAACAAAATGCAACCATGGAATGGCAGAATTTTAGATAAGCAAAAGGACAGAATGTACAAAGTTTTACTCAGGAATTTAGGAGAAGAGCTTTGGTTTTGGGAGTTGATTTGTCTTCACAGGAAACATTGCTCAAATATATTGGTGCTTTGCA
>JZKD02S1676599.1:524568-594404 GCA_000966675.3 Picea glauca | reverse complement strand
TATATATATATATATATATATATATATATATATATATATATACTTGGGCAGAGTTCCCTTTCATTTAATGGACATGTCTTTTCCATTATTGTATTTTCATTAATTAATTTATTGTTAATGATTAATTACTGATTATTTATATTTATACATTATATTATAAATATATTATATTTATGTTGATGATTATTTCATCACATGCATGTTTAATTAATATAGATCACTCCATCCTAGATCAAGCAATGTGACAACACCTCGATTCTATCCACTCCTCGTCGGGAGAAAGAATACACCTAGGCCATTCACCACTAGAAAAGCTCTATGAGTGAATGAGTCATTTCCCTTGGTCAAATAAACAGGACCAATTTAGTAGAATGTTTGCCCAATGTTTCTAACAAGAGAAAAAACAACACTCCCTCTTAGTGAGGGAGACATTCTAAATCATGCCAAGTTTTTCTATTAAGTATACAAATTTTGTCTTAGACAAAGGTTTAATTAGAATGTTCATAATTTGGTCATCTATAGATATGTACTAGAGATTTTCTACTCCCTTTTGTACCATGTCTTGGATGAAGTGATATTTGATCTCAATGTGCTTTGACTTGTTATGAAATATTGGGTTTTTCAAAAGATTTTCATAGCTTTGATTATCACAGTGTATTAAATTCGTCTCTAGCTCTTGATCAAATAGTCATACAAGAAGTTTCCAAATCCATAATTCTTTGCAAATTGAGAAAAAGGTTGTGTTATACTCTGCCTATGTTGTATTGAGTGCTACAGAAGCTTGCTTCCCACTAAATCAGGATATCAAATTTGATCCTAAGTTGAAGCAACACCCCGAGGTGGTCTTTCTATCCACTGCACTCCCTGCCTAGTTAGAATCAATATATCCCTACAACCTCACTTCACTAGATAAGTCATCTCTTAGACCATATCCAACTATACCATGCAAGTACCTCAACACATGATTTGTTTCAACCCAATGGAAGTACCTCGATTCAACCATGAACTTGCTCAAGGTGTTCACCACAAAGAAAATATATAGCTTGGTGTTGACCAAGTACACCAAGGATCCAATCAACTACTTGTACATAGTGGGATCCACCAAATATGAATATGAAGCAGAATCATTAATCTTCTTCAGATTTGTCATCATAGGTGTAGCTATGGACTTGCAGTACATCATACCGAATCCACTCAATATCTCAATTGTGCACTTCCCTTTTCCAAGGAATATCTCACCTTGTTTGTTCCACACCTCCAATCCTAATAAATAATGCATCAAGCCAATATCCTTCATCTCGAACTCAGATACCAACTCCCTCTTTCACTTATCAATGATTTGGTCTACTTCTGTAAGGAACAAGTCATCAACATATAACAACAATATCAAAGGATCACCATCAACAACCTTATATTAAAGGTTGGGATCTACATTACTCTTAGTGAAGCCCAAACTCATCAAGTATCCATCAATCCTAGAGTACCATTCCTTGGGTGCCTACTTGAGCATGTACAAGGAATTCCTCATCCTATAAACATGAGACTCACTCCCATGTACCTCAAATTCCTGAGGTTTTATTATGTACACTTCCTCCTTAATCACACCATTAAGGAACACAATATTTACATCCATATGGTGTAATCTCCAATCCATGACTGTTGCAATGTAATGGTCATAATGAAAGTGTACCTGGAGACTAGACCAAACATCTCTTCATAGTCCACTCCCTTTTCCCAGGAGAACCCTTTTCCCACAAACCTCGCTTTGTAATTTTTAGTGCCATCATCTACTGCATCCTTGATATCTTAGATCCACTTATATGTCACCATTCACTTCCCCTTGATTCTCAACACAATATCCCACACATAATTCTTCACTATGGACTAATATTTCTCCATCATAACATCTCTCCAAAATTGTTGGTTTGTTGCCTCCTCATAATTGGAAGGTTCATAATCAATGATGTGACTCATCAATGCCATATAAATAGAGAAACTCTCCCTAAAAGTACCACTAGGAGTTTCATTCATCTTTACATCCTGCAAAGTTCCACAAAGCCATGTTGGCCTCTTCCTGGTCACTACAACATCATTTTGTTGAGGGTTGTAAGGAACTACCAACTCCCTCTTGATTCCTACTTCCTTTTAGAAATCAATGAAACAATTGGATGTATACTCTCCTCCATTAGATGACCTTAAAACCATGATATTCTTCCCCATCAAGTTGTTTTTCTAAGTCTTGAACTCCTAGAACTTGTTGAAGACTTCATCCTTTGTCTTCATGAAGTAGATCCACATCTTTTGGGAGAAATAATCAATGAATGTCACATAGTACAAGAATCCACCCAAGGATGATACTATCATTGGTCTGCATATATCTGAATGCACTAGATATAATATCCCTTTGGGTCTACTATCACAGTTTGGATAATCCCTTGGTATTATTTCCAGTTGTACAACCCCCAATCATCCTCGTACTTTGAATATATCCCCATACTCAGTTTTCATCAAGAAAAAGAACATGGCCTTTTTTTTATGGGTCACTATAGATACTATAAATACGTCACTCTAAACTAGAAAATATACTCTCTTTGGAATGACCACACGAACATCTAGATGGCCTTGGTTCTTATAAATTACAAAATTCTTCACGCACACAAGGACACCACTAGGACCATCTCCACCTCCTAGCACTATGACGAGTAAATTCACACCATTTTCAATAGGCCCATACCTCTTTTACACAGAATGGTTAATCCTAAGATCAATTTCATAAAAATTAAGATGTTTATGTGCTTCATTCGTTTCTTTCTCAGTGGAATCCTTGTTAGATTTTAAATAATCAAGCTTTATTTCTATGAAACAAATGGTCATCAAAACCACAATCAACCATGGTTATTGAATACACTATAATTTTAGAATTATGAGATTCCAACAAATAATATATGGTGATTCTTTCATCATTGTCTCAATTGAGAAAATAAACATGATTTCTCTTCTTACAGTCCCTAATCATCATAGCTCAACCCTTGGAATCCACTTCCAAATACTATCTCGACACTATTCTTTTGCATCATGACTTTCTAAAAGTATCCTTATGAATCTTCTCAAACATGTTCTTATATTTGTTGTATTGGAGTATAATAATCCATACAGAATCATATCCAACCAGAATGTAATCCTTCTGTGACCCCGTTATCCTAAATTGCACCAGAGAATGGATGTCTTGAACACTACGATGGAAAGAATGGTCTGAAGTTTTCCATTATCATCTAGTCATAACAAGTCCAACACTTTTCCTCTGGTTACAAAAATTTCTTATGTTTTTCCACCAAATTTTTTTCCATCATTTGCATAGACCACACCCATGTCATGTTGCAGAGTTAAACTATAGAGAAACATTGTTCTTTCCAAGATCTCAAATGATCAAATGATATAGGCTTCAACTTTATTCCTGCGATTACAATCCAGAGCCAAGTTCTGAATCCCTCCCTACATCAAAGGGATACTCTTGAATATTAAAACCTTTGAATTATGGTTTTGATGCAAATGTCTGAACCATCGACTTAGTTTCAGGCTCTAATACCATGTTGAATTTTTACACTTTTTATATCTAATAATTATTTCCTTGTGATTTAAATGTTATTGTTATCATATAATAATTACACATTGAAAATCTCAACAAGACTTGGTGAACTTGATGAGAGGTTATTGTAAGTAAATATTATATAAGATGATATATTACAATTGAGGGCCTCAATATATATACTTGGGTGGAGTGCCCTTTCATTTAATGGATAGGTATTTTCCATTATTGTATTTTCATTCATTAATATAATATTTATTGTTAATTATCGATTATTTATATTTATATATTATATTATAAATATATTATTTACATATTATATTTGTGTTGATGATTATGTCCTCATAAGCATGTCTAATTAATATAGATCACTCCATCCAGGAGAAGACAATTTGAGAGAACCTCGAGTCTATCCACTCCTTGTCAGGAGAAAGAATACGCTTGGGTAATTAACCACTGCAAAAGCTTCATGAGTGAATGAGTCATTTCCCTTGGTCAAAACATCATGACCAATATGGGACAATGTTTGCTCGATGCTTCTAATTAGAGAAAGATAAACATACTCTATAGAAACATAAACACACTCATGATGAAGGATTAATACAATGTGATTCAAGTTGATTTCTTATTCTCTTACATGTGAAGATTGATTATATTTTTCTCTCCTCTCTTTCTTTTTCAATTAACTACTGTAGTATTTCCTACTCACAATTAGATCCTGAAATTCTTCCAATCATTTTTCTTATCAGATATATGAATCTAATATTTATGATATTTTTTATTGGCAACAAGAATTTCTAGGTCCACATCATCTACCACAATGGACACACCATACTCTTCATGAAGTAGGTGATCTACTGGGTGACCTCACTAATTCACAAAGAACCAGATCTTAGTTTTTGGACCCTCTGTAAGATCTTACTATCGAAAAACCTTTGCTTCCTATTTATTGTTATATGATACTTGGATCAGACCCTTAGTCTTATGCATAGGATGAAGGAAACCCCCATCGAGAGGTATCTATGAAAGAGGGTTCCTCTACCTTCCAACAAGAATATTATTGTATGTAAGTGGATTTTTCAGTAAAAACATTATTTTTTATGGATACATTACAAAGTATAAGGATCAGTTAGTAGCAACAATTTTCTCATGGGTACAAGGCATTGATTATGAGGATATTTTTGCACCGGTTTCCAAGATTGATTCCATTGGGTTAGCTCTAGATATTGCAACAGTTAGAAAGTGGGAGGTACACCATATGGATATGAATAATGCATTATTGCATGGAGATATGAATGAGCAGATATATATGGAGCATCCATAGGGATATGTTCAAGATCTGTCATTAGTTTGCAAGTTGAGGAAGTCACTATATGGACTCAAGCAAGCGCCTTAGGCATGGTATGCTAAATTATAATCTTATCTTATATCTAGAGGTTTTCTTATATGTATATCATATATTCATTTGTACATTATGAGGAACATGGATTCCATTCTACTGATAGTTCTATATGTAGATGATTTACTCATCACAGGGAGCTCAGCCTCCTCCATTTTTGTAGTGAAGACCATTTTGCATGAAATGTTTTCTATAACAAATATGGGATTGTTACATTACTTTCTTGGTCTTGAAATTATCTAAATGATTCAAGAATCAATATGTATCAATACAAGTATGTCATATATCTACTTGATAGGTTTGAGGTGACAGATTCTAAGCCATCTCCAACACTCTTTTAGTCATGGGTTAGACTAGAGGATGTTGGTGCATCACCTTTGGTTGATTTTACTAGATATCAAAAGTTGGTGGGGAGTTTTCTCTACCTTACACACTCTCAAATCAAATTTTTTTATTCAGTTGGACTAGTTTCTAGGTACATGCAAGAGCCACATGATCTTCACTTGAAGGTAAAAAAGAGGATTCTTATATATGTCAAGGGTACTACCAAATTTTCTATACACTATGCAAAATAATCTTCCTTAAATATTGTTCGTTACAAAGACTCAGATTGGGCAGGCAATAGCACTAATCACAAGTCCACTTCAAGATATGTCCTCTAGCTTGGATCATGACTTATATGTTGGTCAAGTAAGAAGAAGTCAAAAATTGCTTTATCATCAACATAGGTAAAGTATAGGGGTACATCGAATGTTAGTACTTAGTCTATTTGGTTGCAACACTTTCTTATAGAGTTAGGAGTTCATTTTCATCATCCAAAATTTATATGGTGTGATAATCAGAGTATTTTCAAGCTGTGTAGAGACCCAATTCAAAAGCAGTAAACCAAGGACATCAAGGTTCATATGAAATTTATTCAAGGAAATATTCAGGATGGATTCATTGATATGCATTTGTGTCCATCTTTTTTATGGGGAAAATCCCCCTAATTTGGGTCTAGCGACTAGGAAGATCCTTGACACCCTAAAAGATAAAAAATATTCTATTCTACCCCAAAACATACACAACCTTATGATAATTAAGGGAATATAAATAAGATAGAAACATGTACCTTTAATTTCTTACAATTGATGTTGATCCCTTCTGATTGTTGTCTATTCCAATACTGTAGGCCTCCTCCCAAAGCTAGCTTGAAATAATTTTTACAGAATAAACTAGGACACAATATGCTTAATTATCAAGATTATCTATGAGTTATTTATTCATGAAAAGATTCATAAACACAAGCACATAGGCGTAATATTGATGACAATAACTTTTCTCTTTTATTAATAAAAAAATTGGAGGTTACAACCTGATTTTTTTGGTCCCCCTCCATGAACCTTGGCCAGGTTCCTGTACTATGTCTTTAAGTGAACTATTCCTAGTACAATATTCACCACCAACATGCCAATACACAGGGAAAGGATGGATGGTATAAGGAATATGGATGGAATGGAATGTTGAGGATAAAAATTAGAGTAAAATGCAGAAATCTTGGGGAACAAGGGATAAAATTTGGTAGAGTTCTTGCCTCTAGTTTTATATCACCAAATGACCCCCCTAGGGACCTTTTTATATGAGAAAATGATGGTTGATTTTTTGCTAGCAGGGATAGAAGAGGTAATATGGTTGAAAAACCTAATACATCCCATAAACTCCATCGAAAAGCATGGATTTTATATTTGTTTGTCACTTTTTAGAGTATACATGTGCTTTGAGTAGTGTAGCAAGTGTGTGCATTTCGGATTTCAGATATGAAGGTAGAGTATGTACATTCCCTACCTATACAACATGGTGTGTGTTAACAACCATTGTTGTCTTGGGCACAAGAGTATCCAAGTCTACAGGTTGCATGAGAAGTGCGCAAGCGCAATATGAAAAAAATCTCATTTTAGGCTACAAATCAAGCGAGCAGGTGAAGTTATGTCATCAGCGGTCGAGATCCATCAATAGAGAAGATCGATGGTCATCAGGTTTTCGGGGCTACCAAGTTGCCTGAGATTTATCACAAGAGATAGCACCCATATTTCAAGATAAATATGGGTCACCTAATCCAATTGGGATAGGTGGAAACCAATCGACATTTTGGGGATTAACGTCTCGGGAGACAAGGGACCTCCCATTCACTACAGCTGAAATTGTCGATCGAAAAAATGCCGAAATCACCTTTGGAGTTGAGCCCATGGTCCTAGTGCCAGGTCACGTCAAGCGATCCTGGGAATGAAGGAAACCCCTTTTTAAATAACAAATGCTATCTCGACCGTTCATCTGAAGGACACGCGATGCACATCCGTTCTTTCACAGTTTACTCGATCGGGATTTCGAGGAAGAAGCGCATTGTGAACTCACGGTGAAAGAAATCCCAAAAGGATCAGGACCATTGATTAGGAGGACATGCGGTGCATGATCTGAGCCATGGGTGGGGCCCTTCAGGATTTTCATAGTGTCTGTGCCAAAGACATAATCTTAGCCATCCATCCAAAGGGATTCACGGTGCGCGATCATGTCATGTCGTCATTTGAGAGTTCGAGGGGTAAGCACTCCTCTTCATTTCACATGTCAAAACCCCGAACCCCAAAATGCTAAAAGTGCCCAGATTCGGGCCCATGGTCATAGCGCCCATTCACAAAGGAACAAGCCTAGTAAAAAGGCGCTAGCGAGCACCATGTGATGAGACGGGTCCAAAAACGCCCACGTCATTTCATCCATCTGATCCAAGGATTCACGGTGTAAGATCTAATCACATCAGCATGTCAACATTTGGGAGTTCTAAGGGTAAGGGATTTATATCTCGAAGCCCCAAACCTCGAAGCGCTGAAAGTGCGTTTGAGGATAAGAGTAGTGTCACTACCCGTGGTCACTTGAGGGAGTAGAAAAGGCTGTACAAAGGGGGCCAAAAGTGTCGAGTTGAGTTTCAGAAGGGGGGCACCGTGTTCTCCAGATACTGGTTCGACTTGATCTCAATCCTGATACCTGCTTGGAATGAATGAAGAAGAGAGGGGGTGGTTGAAACCTCACCTCACTCATTAATTGCAAGGTATGGAGGTCCCGACAGGAAGTCCACCCGAGGTGGTCCTTTATACTGGCTTTTTCCCATAGAAGCCATGCCAAGTCCTCGACTCCCCAGGGAAGTTTGCGCATGCTAATTCAGCATTTAAGGGCTCAACTACCCCCTGGCATGAGCCATGCAGAATTAAGGTGGTGTATGACAGATGAGTGTAGACCAGATTTGATTGAAGAGATGCCTCATCCTGAAAGTCTAGGAGGCCTTTGTTGGGCAAATTTTTAGGAGTATATATACTTAGTTTTGATATTTTTCAAAGGATCGATGGTGGAGCAAGGCTCTTGATTGTAAATTTTTGATGAAGCATTGGTCACTCTAGTTATGTATTGGCATTTGAGACTTCTTACTTTATGGATGTTAGCCTCTTTCCATCCCTTTCTTTACACTGTGTTAGAACCACTCGGAATTGGAGGATCCAGTCAAGTTGCACTTTTATAGGATGATGTAGGTTGGATGACTGTAATAGTCACAGGGTTTCTAATCAGTTCTTGTGCTTTCTCAACGCTGAATGGCTCAGAATTGGAGGATCCAGTCGAGCCACCTTTCAGTTCCTTGAAACTCGGGGTCAAGAGGATCTTTTCTTCTGAGTTTTTCCTCCTCAAGCTGCCGAAGTCCTAATGCCTGAGGTAGTCTTTCTCACTCATCTCATTAAGTCTTCCATCTATCCATCTTATACTCAACTCACTGATGGAAGTTGGATCAAGGCCTCCCTTTTTTTTCACATACCAAGCCTGGTTTTCTGAGTTAAAGTGATATCTTCTTGAGCCTCTATCCATTCGATCACCCCATTAAACAAATCATGATATAAAACTGATGGGCGTCGGGCTCTACTCCTGTCGCAATCCAGGAGTGACTTCCATCGCTAACATTCCTGGTGCTGTTACCGGGGACGAAGTTGAAGATTTTCCCTGGGTAGAATGACATTGAGCCTCTAATTCTGAAGGTGTATCAGACATTAGAGCCCTTCAATATTGATACTGTGTACCTGGCGATTCCACTGTGGAAAATCCAAGGTTTCCACATCACTGTTTTAGCTGTGGCTACTGTTAGCACACCTGAAAGCTGACCCTAAGGAGCTTTCTCGAGAAGGTTTCAGCAGCTGCTTTCTCAGCCTGAGAAGCTTCTTGGGGTAACAACAATGTTAGGATCTGGCCTTTGATGGTGAACAAGGACTAGACACATTCGAAGTTGTGCATCTTTTACCTGGCGACTCCATGATTCAAGGATTGATTGGCGACTCCACTGGTTCGATATGGAGAAAATCCTTGCTCCCAGGTTTTCTCCTTTTAATTTTTCTGCTATTCGTGGTTTTCCTAATGTTGTCCCCTCTCTGAAATAATGGGGTGATTATTTGCCCATATTTGGAAAATATGAAGAGGACAACCCTGCTCAACACCTTAGTGAGTTTCATGAACTCGTGCGTCAGTGGGAGATACATCATGAGGATGTATTACTGAAGATGTTCATGTTCTCGTTAGCAGGGGATGCGTGTAAATGGTATCATTCTTTACCCCTTGCTAGCATTTCTTCACTCATGGGATTCCATGCAGATTTCACCACCTATTGTCAGAAGTTGTATCCCCCTGAGTTAATTTGTCATAATTGTTGTGAGGGATACCACAACTCTATACGAGAGAAAGTTGTTTCTGAGGTAGGATGTGGGGATGATCCTGATGACCTAGATCAGAAATTAGTCCTTTCTCCTCCCCATTCGTCTGCATCAGAGGCAGATTATGAAAGTGATGAAGATCTCAGGGAGGAAGGAGATGCCTTGAGTGAGCTAATGGAGCAGGCGGTATCTCTCACTTCCCAACGTGAAAAATTGGAATCTGATGGCAACAAAGAGGATTTTCCAGTCTTTGAGGCAGATGATCTAAGCAACCCTTTTGAAGAGATTATCGAAGATTTCTTAGATGTGTTAGCATCTACCCTCGATGAGTCTGCTGTCTCAGAATTAAACGAAGAAGCCATTATGGAAGAGGATTGTTCTTTCTTCCTTCACGAGATTTCCCATGATGTATTTACATTTGGGATTGAAAGGAAGGATCAGGAGACCGTTCCCTTTTTACAAGATGGGGAAGTGCATGAAGAAGACAAGGAAAAACGAGAAGAGCAGTTAAGCGCACATTTCTTTTCCTATCCAGATCCTTTCAACGAGTAGCCATTGCCCAAGATCAATGAGCCTACGACAGTTTTCCACTCACCTATGCTTGTTAGAGTTATTCAGCCACATGGGAACATCTGTGTAGCAAAGGAGGCTTCCTGTCACCAATTTTTTGAAATTTTCCACTCATTCTATGACCCTGTCAGTGAATACATGGAGTGGCATGTCCTTTATGCCTTGGAGCCACCCTATTTCATATCAAATTCAACTTGTGAGGAGAAGTTGAAGAGTGTAGTTGTTATGCTGTCACGGTTACACCAACTGCTGGTGATCATCGACAGAACGAAGGAGCTTCTATCTAGGAAGTTGCTTGAATGGCTATGGTGGAAGTCTACTTTCACCTAGCCCCATGTAAAATATTTTATTAGCATTAGGACTGTATATAAATAATCTCCTTTGAGCATGTAGCTTTGTTTCCTTTGCTTTACTTTTCGACCTATATTTTCAGAAGCGGGATGTTTTGAGCTTGACTCCATAGCCCAACAGTAAGGCACTAAAGCTGCAGAATGAGTTCTTAGAGAATCACAGGGAAGAATATATACCCCATGGAGCTTAATGTTAACAACAGTTCTTGTATTGGGCATAAGAGTATCTGGGTCTACAGGTTGCATGAGAAGCGCCCAAGCACAACATGAAAAAAATCTCATTTCAGGCTACAAATCAATTGAGCAGGCGAAGTTATGTCGTCAGTGGCCAAGATCCATCAATAGAGAAGATCGATGGTCATCAGGTTTTCAGGGCTACCAAGTTGCCTGAGATTTATCACAAGTGATAACACCCATATTTCAAGACAAATCTGGGTCATCCGATCCAGTTGGGATAGGTGGCAGCCAGTCGGAATTTCGGGGATCGATGTTTCAGGAGACAAGGGACCTCCCATTCACTGCAGCTTAAATTGTCGATCGACAAAATGCCGAAGGCACCTTTGGAGCTGAGCCCATGGTCCTAGCGCTAGGTCACGTCAAGCGAGCCTGGGAATGAAGGCAACCCCATTTTAAATAAAAAATCCTATCTCGGTCGTTAATCTAAAGGACACGCAACACACATCTGTCCTTTCGCAGTTTAGCCGATTGGGATTTCGAGGAAGAAGCGCATCATGAACTCCCGGTGAAAGAAATCTCAAAAGGATGAGGACCATTGATCAGGAGGACATGTAATGCATGATCTGAGCCATGGGTGGGGCCCTTCGGGATTTTCATAGTGTCAGCGTCGAAGACGTAATCTTAGCCATCCATCCAAAGGGATGCGTGGTGCGTGATCATGTCATGTTGGCATTCGAGAGTTCGAGGGGCAAGCGCTCCTCATCATTTCACATCTCGAAACCCCAAACCCCAAAATGCCGAAAGCACCCAGAGTTGGGCCCACGGTCATAGTGCCCAGTCACAAAGTAACAGGCCTGGTAAAAATGCGCTAGCGTGCACCATGTGATGAGATGGGTCCAAAAACACTGACATCATTTGAGGCATCCGATCCAGGGATGCACGACGCAAGATCTAATAACATCGGCATGTCGACATTTGGGAGTTCTAAGGGTAAGGGCTACATATCTTGAAGCCTTGAAACCCGAAGCATCGAAAGCACCTTTGAGGATAAGCGTAGGGTCATGGCCCGTGGTCACTTGAGGGAGGAGAAAAGGCTATACAAAGGGGGCCAAAAGTGCTGAGTTGAGTTTCAGAAGGGGGGCACCGTGTTCTCCAAATACCGGTTCGACTTGATCTCAATCCTGATACCTGCTTGGAACGAATGAAGAAGAGAGGGGGTGGTTGAAACCTCACCTCACTCATTAATTGCAAGGTATCGAGGTCCCGACAGGAAGTCCGCCCGAGGTGGTCCTCTGTACTGGTTTTTTCCCACAGAACCCATGCCAAGTCCTTAACTCTCTAGGGAAGTTTGCGCATGCTAATTCAACATTTAAGGGCTTAGCTACCCCCTAGTGTGAGCCATGCAGAATTAAGGTGGCATATGACAGAGGAGTGCAGGCCAGATTTGATTGAAGAAACGCCTCATCCCGAAATTGTAGGAGGTGTCTGTTGAGAAAATGTTTAGGAGTATATATACTTAATTTTGATATTTTTCAAAGGATCGATGGTGGAGCAAGGCTCCTAATTGTAAAGTTTTGATGAAGCATTGGTCACTTTGGTTATGTATTGGCATTTGAGACTTCTTACTTTATAGATGTCAACCTCTTTCCATCCCTTTATTTACACTGTATTAGAACAGCTCAGAATTGGAGGATCCATTCGAGTTATGCTGTTATAGGATGATGTAGGTTGGATCACTGTAATATTCGTAGGGTTTCTAATCAGTTCTTATGCTTTCTCAACGCTGAATGGCTTAGAATTGGAGGATCCAGTCAAGCCACCTTTCAGTTCCTTGAAACTCGGGGTCAAGAGGATCTTGTCTTCTAAGTTTTTCCTCCTCAAGCTACCGAAGTCCTAATGCTTGAGGCAGTCTTTCTCACTCATCTCATTAAGTCTTTCATCTATCCACCTTATACTCAACTCACTGATGGAAGTTGGATCAATACCTCCCTTGTTTTTCACATACCAAGCCCGGTTTTCTGAGTTAAAGTGATATCTTCTTGAGCCTATATCCATTCGATCACCCCATTAAACAAATTGTGACATAAAACTGATGGGCGTCAGGCTCTACTCCTGTCGCAATCCAGGAGTGAACTTCGTCGCTAAAAATGTGTATTCCAATCAAAAACCTATTTTGTAAGAAGAAATCCATTAAAATGGGTTGGTATATGTATGAATGAATGAGCCAAGATCAAGGATGAACATTAGTGGAATTTTGATCTATAAAAAATGCCCCCTAATGTGTGAGGTAAGAAGAGAAATTGATGCTCGAAATACATTACAAAATATTTAATAAAGTGGGAAAGAACTGGAGTTGAGTAAACCCAAGTGAGTATTCATGAACCCATCATCTATAATAAGATAATAATAATCACCGAGGTGGGAATTCCCATGCTCTAGATAAATGAAGCATGGATACCAATCAAATACACTACAAATCCATGTCATATATAGTAATAATGGTTACATGAACAATGTGTATTCCAATATAAATTGTAGTTGTGAACAATACATAGTGGATCTACATCTCAAAATCATCAGAAGATATACAAATACAATGAACCTTCAGGAGGCATTAATTTTTGTTGTTGGAGATGATAACTTCATAACTTGATGTTATAACCCTAAAATGCACCAGACTAGGATACCTGGCATTAGGACATCTTACTTTCTATCTTCGCCAAGACATCATTGAACAACTCTTCTAAAAACCATTGTTTTGAAGGTCTGCACACCTGCACCACTACTGACTACGTACACATGGTTGTTGCAACACTACAACCCATGTATACTCACAAAAAATAGAAAAAAATGAAAATTGAAAAGGGATACAGGTTTCTAGGCCATTACTTAATCATTTGACCACCCATAGCCAGTCACCATAGCTTGTAGTTTATTGTTTTTCTTTTGGTGAATGCAGGTCAACCTTCGGAGGAGACTTGCAGTCGAGAAACAACCGAGTGCAAAGGGATTGACATCGGATACAGAGTTCAATGTATGCCTACTAGATCCCTTTAATTTTTCTTTTCTGTATGATTGTGGGGTAATGTCAAGATAGTTGATAAAAAGTAGGAGACTTTAGACAGTTATCTCTGCCTGCACTTTAGAAACCTGGTCTAGTCTGTAGAGGGGTTTTCCCGCTATAGCAGAATTGGCAACCCGTTGACGGGCGAATATGAACGCTCGCCAACTGGAAGAGTGGATCTGGTCTGGGGTTGTCTAAATAACCCAAGCCGTTTGGGATGACCCACCCTGATAGGTTTAGCAGCTCCGTTAGCCTATCTAATTCCTAAGAAAACAAAAGAAAGCTACACTAAGGAACTAGTCTAAAGAAAACAAAAAATTAAAGCAAACTAATAAACAATTCTGAAATAAATATATACAGTCTATTATCTATACTATATAGTAATAATTCTATAAAATTAAATGTTCAATTATCAACAGAATTAGATTCAATTACAAATATACAATATTTACAGATTACAGATTTAAATGAAAACCTGCAAAAATCATTTGTAAACTGTCCTAAGACAACGAAACTATTGTTTTTTGTTTTTTATAATTTTATGAGAAGGAAATTGAATAAAAACTATCTAAGCTAAGAAACTAAAATAATAATTCTAACTATGAATCTGAACTATACCTATATCTATCTAAACTACTTAAATAACACTAATAAATTAACTATCAAATAACAAATAACAAACTGACCTGAAGTAACGCTTCAGGTTTGTCCTGTATGCAATAGTTGATTCAGCTATTCGGTGGGAGAAAACCCGCACCATATTATCCACAAGCTTCTCGTAAATGGGAAGCAACTGTGCTTTTCAAATATAAATGACAGGACAAATAAGACATAAAAAATTACAACAATCTTATAATTTACAAGTCAACACATTTGGATAAATCTGCATGCAAAGATTTGTACAGAAAAGTTCAATTAATGAAGAAGATAAACCTTTATTCATTAAAATGAAACATAATGAATGATTTACTTTTTAAAATAAGAGAGATCAGACATGGATAACATATAAACCAAATCACATCAACCTGCAATGAATCATGATAGCTAAAGTAGTCGATAATTGACTGCAAACTAATATGAAGAAAACTTGAAATAAAAGTTAGATATATTGAAAGCTAAAGCTGTTACAAGACATCAACTTTCATCTCAGTCTGAATCATAAATCCATAGTCTGGTTCTCCCAACCATGATGATGATGGGTCCATTACAAAAAATAACAAGTATTTAAAGACCACAGGGTAAAACATCGCTATGGTAGTTATCAAAGAAAATTACAAAAAATCTGGGAATAATATCCCAAGTCCCTATTTTTTTCAATGACTAACAACTGAAAAACTATATCTAAACTGCTACAGCATGTCCCATTTGTCAATGAAATTCATAGGTACCTAAAAGTAGACAAGAATATAGAAGTTTAGATAATGTTTTATTGATAAAATTGACAAAAATCTAATTTTTAAGACTAGCTACAGAATCTTGCGATTCTGTAGCTGGTCTAATTTGAGCACAGAATTGTTTTAAAATCAATCCAAAACTTAACAAGATTAAGTTCAACTTATTAAACCAAAACTAATTCCAAACGAAGCAAATCATTCATACCACAACAAATCAAAACTTGTATGCAAATTGAAACAAATGAAATCGTAATTGAATTAATCAATTGATGACAGGATATGTGGGATTTGTCAAATGTTTGTTATTGCCAATAAGGAGCAGACAAAATCGATTAACAGTTGGGGAACCAACAAAATCATCTCTTGAACCAATTTCAAAACAGACTATAATCGATTTAGCCAAGTCTTTCATACGAATTCAATAGAGATAAAATATGTCAATCTGAGCTTGACATAATCATTTTTGAAAATCAAAACTAACAGAGCAGTATCAAATCTATCTTCGATACCAATCCAAATTGTACAAGTAATCATGCAAACTCAAGGCATGCAACAATCATTTGCAAATCAAATCAAACAGTAATGATTCAAAACAGTTTGGAGCTGACACAACTGTTATGCAAAATTGTATCAATCGCCATAATATTTTAGCAAACCAATCTTTTATACAGGTCAAATGCAATCATAATCCAAACGAGAATATTTATTCAAACTAAAAAGAATCTTTTCTGGTAAATCAAAGTCAACAAGATTGTTTTGAATCAATTAAAAGCTAATCGAAATCAAACCCAATCGATTATATTAATTCAAACGTATAAAATTGTTTTAAGAGAAAACCAAACATAATCGAAAACAAACGAATCGTTTATACTAATATGAGCACAATAAAATTGCATAACCAAATTTTAGCAAAACGAATCTACTGTACATGATTCACAACGAAATCATTTTTAGTGATCCGAGTATAACATAACCATTTTGAATCTATTAAAACGAATAGAGCTAATTGAAAATAATTCCAATCGGTTAAATTAATGCAAGCAAAATCGCAAAGCAAAATCAATGTCAAAACACATACCTGGGCAACTAGGTCATGATAATTTTGAATTGACAAAGGCCGTTGCTGCTTTGACATTCTTGAAGACGATCGAGCCGGTGGTTTTTTGTTTCTTCTCGTTGGCTTGTAGCCTGTCGTTCTCCTTCGCCAACACTGTCACACGTTCCTCTAACGATTTGATCTTTGATTGCAACAGGGGAACGTCAGTGTAATAATGCTCTAGCCAAGCATTACATTGAGTGCATGGTGATTGATCACGCTTTGGTACCACAGGTGAGGGTTTGTTCAAGTTACTAGGGGTTTCTTTGTGCAGCTTGATTGTCGGGTAGTTTGGGTCGTTTTTTAGGAAAGGAGGTAAGATTGAGACATAGTCACAGGGTTCCTTAGAGAATAGGCCATGAGAATAGGGGTATTCCTCATTCAGGAATCATTCAATTTTAGACTCCGAGTCCTCGCTCAACACTATGGGATTTTGGTTGATGCTTGGGTTTGTTCCTGGCACATCTGGATATCCATCAAGCATGTTTCTTACCCTTACTATTGATAGCAGTGTCACCTTTTCCTTTCTTCCTCACAGGCTTCTTTACAGCCTCAGTCTTGTCTTTAGTACACGGGTTGGCTATGGTATCAGGTAGGTCGATGTTAGGGAAATCCGAGGGTTTGAGAGGGGGTAGAAGGATATGAAATGGCACGACTATCCCAACCATAGTTTCCGTAACCACAACCTTGTCCACTAGGATAGACTCGGGAGTGGCGAAGACATTCCTTGATAGGAAGGCTTGCAAACTATCACCACTAAGGCTTAAATGGTGGACGATAATGAGTTTAATCAAGTCGTGATGGAAAAGGATGCTATCAGCCTTCTCACGCTTGAATCTCATAGACATCTTGTAAAGACTATGCAGGAGATAATGAATCATATTCAAAGGGTAGCCTATAAAATTCATTAATAACCAGAGATGATACAGAAATACCAAGCCATAACAACCTTCATAGGTCACAAACTGTTTAACAATTGCCAAAATATCGTGCCACCCGGGTTTGATGGTAGTAATAGGCATACCTCTATCACAGGACACAATCTTCCTTGACATGAAAAGTAGTGGCCACGGCACCTCATCTAATTTGGAATTTTTAAACCACCTTTTCCCTGTCACTGGTAGTCCTGTAGTTGAACTCATGAATTCTTCATTCAGCTCGAGTTATACGTCTTCGACCTTAGCCTTGCATCCATCAAAGGTGAGGGTGAATTGTTGGGAAACTGAATGGTTGAAACCCTCAAACCTTTGGATAAACACCAGCCACCCACCATTTTCTAAATCCTTATGGGCGTTATTGAATAGCAACAGAGTTTGGCTACCATTTGGCTCTATGCGCACCACAGGTGCCATAGACGGGAGCACACGGTGAGCAGGGTGAACAGGCAAGGGTTTGAACAGAGTATACACAGGGTCGATAGCTCACAGGCTTACCCGAAAACAACAGAGTTAACCTAGGATAGGGGGAAAGCATTAATGACCGAATGTGTGAAGGTGGTGGAGCTAGCTCAGCCCATGCAAAACAGTCATTTCCCAATGTACAACTGATGATGCATATAGCGATTCAAATCACTATTGCATATGTTAAAAACTATGCCATTCAAACAATTAATGAAATCTATGGTAATTCCACCAAACATTTGTGCAAGCAATAGTATTAGCATAGTTTTAAAACCAAAACAATGATTCAAAATCAACACCAAGGGTTCGATCATATCGAATATGTGTTGTATGAAATGATTACACCGAGGGTCTAACCACAACGTCAATGTGTTTTCATGAAAACAATGTGTCAAGGTAATCGATGAAAGAACATAGAACATCAAACCACCAATGCATAAAAAACTCGATCATAAGAATATCATCACAGTCTTATAAAAAACGAAGTCATATTAACAATTAAAGAATGCCAAATGAGTAAAGATCTTGGAGCCTTGCCAACTGTGCGCAATGAACACATAGACAAGAGTGACCATAATAATCCAGTGACGATTTTAATGTGACTTTGAAATCAAATTTTTCACGCTTGTAGTCATGAAAACAAGAACAAAGGCAGGTGTGCAAATAGCGCAAAAAAAATAGTGTTATTTTATTCCAAAGATTGTGATGAAAATCAAGGTTCGCAAAACACTGGTGTAGGCAGCTTATAAGGATAGTATAAAAATGTGAATTGGCTGTGAACAATGGTGACACACTGGTAGAAGCAATTATCTCTGCCAAAAGAACAAATTCATATTAGGATAACAAGAATAATTCAAACTCAAAAATAACCATGAGATTGTCTAAACATCATTATGATCAAACATTCCAGCAACGTTTAAAGGATGAAAACTGATAACAGTCTTAAAACAAGCAAGCCACAATATTAAAGATAAAATCCCCAATACTGTTGACAGAGCCACTGTTGCCAGCAGGCATCCATAGCCTCGACAGGGTTGTCATTTAACCCACTCTGATATCCGTATCCTGCCAAGAAGTTCTAGATCAGAATAAAGGACATGTTAAGGTTAAGAGGTTTCATATTTACGAATTTTCATATACCCGACATTGCTTCACTGTCAGTAGGCCTGTTCAGTACACTGATGAAGTTGTCTTGGCGTCATGCATGCATTTACCTTCTACCTGCATACCTATTCAACATCCCAGAGGGTTTACAAGCACTTCCCACAGCTCTTTTATTTAGTTGTTTAAAGATATATAGTTGAGCGGGGTGACGCTGAAAATTATGATATTTTAGCATATTTGTTTTTTACAGACCTCAATAGAATTTTTTAGAACTGTCCTTCATTAAGATCCAGAGGTGGTTTGTTTACAAAACCAACTTTCTAAGGCAGGGAGACATCTTTCTGAGTCATTCCCTTAATGAATAGGGATAGCGCAAGAAGATAATAGATGATCGTGACAGGCTTTACTCAGAGATCGAAATCAGTTAACTTCTTTCAAACAACAGTTTTTTCAACACAGATGTAAATTTCAAAAGTATACAATTGATGTTTACACAATTTTACAACAGTCATTTCAGTGAAAGAATTTTCTGTTTTCTTTGTCTGAACAGTTCAGCATGCAAGCATGTGTGTATTTCCAAAAACAAAACTGATAAGTGTAAAGGAAAAATCAAAACCAAAACAACAAAAGAAAAGAAAACAAAAGAAAAATGTGTACATAGTATACAAAGAGTTGTCATAAAGAGAAATATATTTTCAGAGCTTGGTCATTTACCGGATAGGTGTCAGGCTGCCCTTCTAGACTCTGCAATCGAAAAGAGTTGGGACCCAATTTCTTAGCAATTAAAAACGGTCCAAGCCATAAGCTATGAAATTTTGTGTGCACTCCATTTCCCTCATGCGGTTTGTCCCATTTCAAGACGAGGTCACCTACTTTGAATTTCCTATCAGAGGCAGAGTTGGAATCAAACCAACTTTTGACCACTAGTTGATGTTGATCTAACTTACGTTTATCTTGGGCTCTTACCTCTTCTAGCTTAATTAAAGCGTTAATCCGGTTTTCCAAAGGGTGACAGTCTTCTTCTTGTATTTTCTACGATAGCTGTATTGAGGAAAGAAGAATGTGGGGTGGAAAAATTGCTTCTCTACCATAAACGAGAAAGAAGGGAGAGTTACCTACAACAGTTTTTGGTGTTACCCTATCATCCCAGATTGCCTTTAATAGTGCATTGTGCTAGTTTTTGTGATTCTCAGCTACCATTCTATTGATAATTTTAATCAGATTCTTATTTGTTGATTCCGCCAATCCATTTCCCTGGGGGTAATAGCTGGCAGAATACTTCAATTTAATCCCTTTTTCTAAAGCAAATTTTCTCATCTCAAGAGACGAAAAATAAGAAACGTTGTTGAATGCTAAGTAGTCAGGGATACCAAAACGAGTGATAACATTTGAATTTAGAAAGGAAATTACCTGACTGGTATTCACAGTTCTTAATGAGACATCTTCAGACCACCTGGTAAAGTAATATATGGTTGTTATGATAAACTTATGTTGCTGTGAGGATGGCAGATTGATTGGACCTATAATATCAAGGCCCCACTGCTGAAAAGGGGAGTCTACTGAAACAGGCTGCAAAGGAAAGGCTGGTTTCTGTAACCGCTCTGATGCTTTTTGACAAATAATACACTTGCGACACAAGGCATGGGTGTCTCTAAAAAGTGTGGGCCAGTAATAACTGGCTCTCAAAACTTTATGGGCAGTGGTGTCACCACCAAAATTCCCACCATCTTCTCCTGCATGCAACTCTAGTAAGACTTTTTTTGCTTCGTCTTTCTCAAGACAGAGCATCAGTATGCCATCAAAATTTTGACAGAACAGAATACCATTAATCAAATGAAAGGAGACAGAATTTAATCTCAACGCTCTTCTTTTAGTGGCATCCAGGTGATGGGGGGCTGACCCATGTTCAAGACAAATTTTTATATCGTCATACCAAGGACTGATAGAGTTTTGTGTACAACAGATTGCATTTTGATTGTGCTATCCTAGGTTTGACATATTGTTTTCTTCTTGCTATCCTGCTGCTGAATCAACAAATAACTTGCATAATCCTTGGCCTCTCACTATATGAGATGGGGTAATTTCTATGTCATACTCTTGCAAGGAGGTAACCCAGTTAGCCCTCTTTTCACCTATCTCTTTCTACACTAGCAGGGTCCTGACGGTTGGATAAGGGACAATAACTTTCGTTCTAGATTTCAAAAGATAAGACCAAAAGTGCTTGACTTCTTTGAAAATAGTGTAGGCTTGTTGATCAACCGCTGGGTAATTAAGTTCCGTGCCTTCGAAAGCAGAGCTCATGAAGGCAATAGGTACTTCATTGTTTTCAGGGTTCTTTTGAGTTAGAACTGCAGCGTAGGAATGGTCAGAAGCAAAAGTGTAGAGTGTGAAGTCTTGGGAAAAGTCAGGGCTCATGAGAGAAGGGGCATCTATTATGGCCTTTTTTATTGCATTAAAAGCTTGGTTTTATAAGGGTCCCCAATGATATTGTGTGTCTTTCTTAATTAGGTTCTGTAAAGGTCTGACCATTTCGGAGAAACTGGGGACGAATCTCTTGACGAAGTTTATCTGGCCTAAGAAAGACTGCATAGCTTTTTGGATGTAGGAGGGGGAAGTTTCAAGATGACTTGAGTCCTTTCAGGGTCAATAATCATCCCTTTGCTTGACACAATAAATCCTAAGAGTTTACCTTGTTCAACTGTGAAGATGGATTTTTTAGGATTCAAGGAAATCCCGTATTTACGACATTGCTGTAGAACGACTCTTAAATGAGCTAGATGATCGATTTTTTTTTTGGAAAAAACAGTAACATCATCTAAGTAAACTATGATGGACTGATTGATTAAGCCTTGGAAAGTGATGTCCATCACTCTCTGGAAAGTGGCACCGGCATTAATCAATCCAAAGGGCATTTTTCGATAAGCGTAGGTTCCCCATAGAGTGCAGAAGGTAGTTTTAAGTTGGTCTGGAGGAGACATTAGGACTTGGTTGTACCCCAAAAAACCATCCAGTAAGGATAGTCTTTTAGAACTAGATACTTGTTGAAGGATCTATTCCATGGGTGGGACAGGATAGTTGTCTTTATCATACTCTTTATTAAGGTTTCGGAAATCGACACAAAGTTGGATTTCCCCATTTTTCTTTCGGATAGGGACAAGGTTAGAAACCCATTGAGTGTGCCTAACTGGAAAAATTATCTTAGCATTCAGGAGTTTATTTAATTCTTTTTTGACAGTCGGTTCAAGCTTAGGGTGCATTTTTCTTAATTTTTGTTGAAAGGGTAGGGTTTGGGTTTCATAGGAATGACGTGTTGTATGATGTTAGGGTTGAAAGTTTTAAGTTCATCATACGTCCATGCAAAAACATCTTTAAATTCTTTGAACACTTTAATAAGTGCATATTTTTCTTGTTCAGAACATCCAACCCCTAAATTAATGCACTGTGGATTGTCATTAGTTCCTAAATTTACTTTTTCATATGATAACGAGGAACTATTGGTTTTACAGTTGATCGATTTTTTGAATTTATCCTGAAGATCGTAAAATTTCTCTAATCTAACTACAGATTTAAGGATCAAATTTACCATGTCCGATGAAGATTCAAGAGTTTTTGGATCTGGTATTACCGTGAAATCACGCAAATTGTCGTCGTGAGTGCATTCGTCGATCACCATGCCTTGAAAAGTTTCCTCCATATGCAGGAAGCTAATAATCTGTTGATCGTCGTCGAAGACCCTCCAATTCGTGATGTTGTCTGGAACGGATGGCCTGAACAAGAGTTCAATGGAGAATGCATTTGGGGACAATCCTTCTGCATGAAAGAGTTTAGAAGCTACGTTAGATAATAGATTAGCTTCAGAATTATTCAATCTAGGAATATAATTTATATTGAAAGAAGAAAACTTATTCATTAAATTCCATACCTCGGATTGGTAGCTTTTAAAATGCAGAGACAGATAGTGGATAGAATATATTACCTGTCTAACCACGATTTTGGAATCGCCAAAGAAAGTCAAGTTTTGAATGTTCATGTCTAAAGCTTTTTTGAGACCCTGCAGTAAAGCCTCATATTCTGTTGTGTTATTAGTACATTCAAATTCTAGCCTACATGCAATCAATGTTTTGCTACCTGCCGGATCAATAATAATGCAACCTACACCAGCTCCTTCTTTGGATTTTGACCCGTCAAAATAAAGAGACAAAAATTTGATTTTTATCGGGTGTATGATACTGTTGTGTAGAAGCTACTAGCTGCCCATTTGCTACAATCTCAGACTGTTGTTCTGGATTGCTGATAGCTGAAGCCTCGGCCATGAAATTGCTGAAAAAGGTATCCATCCCTTGTATTTCAGGTGAATCAGCAGAGGGTGTAAAAGGTTCTTTGGGATCATTCAAATTTGTGACCGTGAACTTAAGGTAGCGTTCATGATTTACCTTGATTTTGTTAGCCTTACCATTCTCTGGAAGCCACAAGTGAGACCAATCTGTCACGAAATAGCCGTGTAGCTGCTCCGACCAGTCCCTGCTTAAAAACAAACCATACACTTCTGGAATATCCACAACAATAATATCAATAACTTGATGAACCTTGGGGTTAGACAATAATCTTATAATCACATTCCTTAGTTTGCCTACAACTTTAACACTGGTTCAATCAAGTTGTATGATTTTTAAAGTGGACGGTTCAACTTCAGCGTTAATCTTCTAACACACAGACCATGGCATCACATTGGATGACGCTCTTGAGTCTACCATACAATTGTGCACATTTCTATTAAATATTTTGAAAGTTAACAAAAGTGGAGGTACATTTCCGCAAGTACTAAGGGTGGAAGCTTGTGTCTTTTTACTCCCAGTCTCTAAAGATAATTTATCCATATTATTTGAATTATTTACATTATTTATAGGAAGGCTTTCTTTATCATGAGGATCAAGATTATTCTTAGTGGAAGTCTTCTGAGTAACTTTGTTCTGAACAACCTTGTTACTGCTTAAATTACCATTCTTTCTATTCTCTGCGATGTTCTGTAACATTTTTTGTAGCAAAAATGGAAACTTTAATAACTCATAAACAGAAATGTTAGCCCTTAATTTTTTAAGATCTTCAACTAAGTCATAATCTAAGTTGGGGTTCACATGACTCTGTTTAGTCTCAGCTAGTTTAGACTACTTTTGAGGCAAAGTCGTAGTGTTTTCGGAAGAAGGTTTGTTTTTCGTCTTACTCCTAGTATTATAGGGATGTACCATCTCAAAGTTAGCTTGAGAGATGCTATCCGAGAAGTGTCCAAAAATGTTTGGAGAAGACTCTTCTTCTTGAACCATCTCTTGTTCAACAACCTCCTCAGGAATCTCAGGAGGCATCAAGTTATCCTGGGCTTCTAGAATTGTTTGAAGGGCGTATTGCATACTTTCTAGATTAAGACCCTCAGTAGTTGGATTAGGTTGGTTGGTGGGGAAAGGCTTCCTGAACGGGGTTTTGTAGCACCCTTTGCTTAAATAAGCTTCTTCGGCCATCCTTGTCAAATCTATAACTTGATTTGACAGTTTTTGAACGACTTTAGTTAAGTTTTCTAAATCAGATCTTTCAGGTTGTGTTTTATTTTGAGTAGGTCTAGGGAGGATTTCGATCTTCTTTTTGGAAGATGAACTAGTCTCTGTTTCATTGCTTGTAGTGTCTTTTAAACTAAGTATGTCTTTTTCAATCTGGCTAGCCTCTTTGAAGGCCTCTAACAACGTGGCTTTCTTAGATCGTTTAACCCAAATGGATATACTTTGATGCAAGGATTTAGTATAGTATGCTATGATAAGATTATTGGTAGGCATGGAATCCATAGAGATTCGGTTCTTAAGTGTTAAGAATCTTTGATTAAAGTCTTTAATTTTCTCTTTTGGGTTCATTCTTAAGCTAGAAAGCTCCATAACTAGGACTTCTGGGGACTTATCATCTCTGAACTTTTCCAAAAAGCATGACTCAAACTTTTTCCATGACACGATGGTATGGGGTTGTTGGGAAAAGTACCAAGTAGATGCATTGCCCTCAAAAGTATAGGGGAACAACCTACAGACTACATCTTCATGCTCGACATTGTGGAGTCTAATGGCTAACATAAAAATTTTAATGTGATCTTCAGCGATCTGTTTAGAGCCAGAGTCAAACTTGGGAAGCCACTTCTCCGGATATTTGGGTAAGGGATGCTGAGCTCTAGGTACGGCTATCGCATCCTGGTCGAGCCAAGGTCTAGTAGGATTGTTTTGATTGGCCATTGGTGTAGGCGGTGTGGAAGGTTGAGAAGGGGAACTACCTTCGTCAGAGGAGTCTTCTCCAAAAGAAGAAGGGGATGATGGAGGTGGTGAGGGAGGTATCCCAGACCCCCCTGCAGCAGGAGTGAGGATTGGATTTGTAGGGTTCACAGTGACGTTAGTGCCTCCGAGTTGTTTTTTGATATTAGAGAAATCTAAAGGTTGGTCCAAAGGTTGATTTCATTTCCTCAAACGGGCTAAGGCACTATGTGTTCTTATGAGAGATTGGCAGACAATCTCTTGTATGTCACCACCTGTAGGATTCGGGGTTGCTGGTTCGATTATGATCCGTGGATTGTCGCTTGATGTGGTTTTTTTTTGAGGGGGAATATTGTCGTTCGAATGACTTCTTGTCACTATAGGTGAGTGATTAGGTGGTGGAGGATTCTTACGACCACCTCATGCCATTAATAAATTTCAGGCCCTCCTTCTAGCACCATTTGTTGACGGGCGAATATGAACACTCGCCAACTAGAACAGTGGATCTAGTCTGGGGTTGTCTAAATAACCCAAGCCATTTGGGATGACCCACCCTGACGGGTTTAGCGGCTCCATTAGCCGATCTAAGTCCTAAGAAAACAAAAGAAAGCTACGCTAAGGAACTAATCTAAAGAAAACAAAAAATTAAAGAAAACTAATAAACAAATATGAAATAAATATATACAGTCTATTATCTATACTATATAGTAATAATTCTATAAAATTAAATGTTCAATTATCAACAGAATTAGATTCAATTACAACTATACAATATTTATAGATTACAAATTTAAATGAAAACCTGCAAAAATCATTTGTAAACTGTCCTAAGACAGCGAAACTATTGTTTTTTTATTTTTATAATTTTATGAGAAGGAAATTGAATAAAAAATATCTAAGCTAAGAAACTAAAATAATAATTCTAACTATGAATCTGAACTATACCTATATCTATCTAAACTACTTAAATAACACTAATAAATTAACTATCAAATAACAAATAGCAAACTGACCTGAAGTAACGCTTCAGGTTTGTCCTGTATGCAATAGTTGATTTAGCTATTCGGTGGGAGAAAACCCGCACCAAATTATCCACAAGCTTCTTGTAAATGGGAAGCAACTGTGCTCTTCAAATATAAATGACAGGACAAACAAGACATAAAAAATTACAACAATCTTATAATTTACAAGTCAACACATTTGGATAAATCTGCATGCAAAGATTTCTACAGAACAGTTCAATTAATGAAGAAGATAAACCTTTATTCATTAAACTGAAACATAATGAATGTTGTACTTTTTAAGATAAGAGAGATCAGACATGGAAAAAATATAAACCAAATCACATCAACCTGCAATAAATCATGATAGCTAGAGTAGTTGATAATTGACTGCAAACTGATATGAAGAAAACTTGAAATAAAAGTTAGATATATTGAAAGCTAAAGCTGTTACAAGACATCAAATTTCATCTCAGTCTGAATCATAAATCCACAGTCTAGTTCTCCCAACCGTGATGATGATGGGTCCATTACAAAAAATAACAAGTATTTAAAGACCACATGGTAAAACATCCCTGTGGTAGTTATCAAAGCAAATTACAAAAAATCTGGGAATAATCTCCCAAGTCCCTATTTTTGCCTATGACTAACAACTGAAAAACTATATCTAAACTGCTACAGCATGTCCCATTTGTCAATGAAATTCGTAGGTACCTGAAAGTAGACAAGAATACAGAAGTTTAGATAATGTTTTATTGATAAAATTGACAAAAATCTAATTTTTAAGACTAGCTACAGAATCTTGCTATTTTGTATCTGGTCTAATTTGAGCACAGAATCATTTTAAAATCAATCCAAAACTTAACAGGATTAAATTCGACTTATTAAACAAAAACTAATTCCAAACGAAGCGAATCATTCATACCACAACAAATCAAAACTTGTATGCAAATTGAAACAAATGAAATCGTAATTGAATTAATCAATTGATGACAGGATATGTGGGATTTGTCAAATGTTTGTTATTGTCAATTGGGAGCAGACATAATCGATTGACAGTTGGGGAACCAACGAAATCATCTCTTGAACCAATTTCAAAACAGACTATAATCGATTTAGCCATGTCTTTCATACGAATTCAATAGAGATAAAATATGTCAATCTGAGCTTGACAGAATCGTTTTTGAAAATCAAAACTAACAGAGCAATATCAAATCTATCTTCGATACTAATCCAACTCATACAAGTAATCATGCTAACTCAAGGCATGCAAAAATCATTTGCAAATCAAATCAAATAGGAATGAATCAAAACAGTTTAGAGCCGACACAATCGTTATGCAAAATTGTATCAATCGCCATAAGATTTTAGCAAACCAATCTTTTATATAGGTCGAATGCAATCATAATCCAAACGAGAATATTTAGTCAAACTAAAAAGAATTATTTCTGGTAAATCAAAGTCAACAAGATTGTTTTGAATCAATTAAAAACTAATCAAAAGAAAACCCAATCGATTATATTAATTCAAATGTATAAAATTGTTTTAAAAGCAAACCAAACAGAATTGAAAACAAATGAATCGTTTATACTAATTTGAGCACAATAAAATCACATAACCAAATTTTAGCAAAACGAATCTACTGTACATGATTCACAACGAAATCATTTTTAGTGATACGAGTATAACAGAACCATTTTGAATCTATTAAAATGAATAGAGCTAATTGAAAACAATTCCAATTGGTTAAATTAATTCAAGCAAACTCACAAAGCAAAATCAATGTCAAAACACATACCTGGGCAACTAGGTTATGATAATTTTTAATTGACAAAGGCCGTTGCTTCTTCAACATTCCTGAAGACGATCGAACCAGTGGTTTTTTTTTTCTTCTCGTTGGCTTGTAGCCTGTCTTTCTCCTTCGCCAGCACTATCACGCGTTCCTCTAACGATTTGATCTTTGATTGCAACAAGGGAACGTTGATGTAATAATTCTCTAGCCAAGAATTACATTGGGTGCATGGTGATTGATCGCGCTTTGGCACCACAGGTGAGGGTTTGTTCAAGTTACCAGGGGTTTCTTTGTGCAACTTGATTCCCGGGTAGTTTGGGTTGTTTTTTAGGCAAGGAGTTAAGTTAGAGACATAGTCATAGGGTTCCTTAGAGCATAGGCCAGGAGAATAGGGATATTCCTCAATCAGGAATCGTTCAATTTCGGAGTCCGAGTCCTCGCTCAACACTATGGGCTTTTGGTCGACGTTTTTCTTGGGTTTGTTCCTAGCACATCTGGATATCCATCGGGCATGTTTCTTACCCTTACTTTTGAGAGCAGTGTCACCTTTGCCTTTATTCCTCACAAGATTATTTATAGTCTCAGTCTTGTCTTTAGTACATGGGTTGGCTATGGTATCGGGTAGGTCGATATTAGGGCAATCTGAGTGTTTGACAGGGGGTAGAAGGATATGAAATGGCACGACTGGCCCAAGTATAGTTTCTGTAACCACAACCTTGTCCACTAGGATAGACTCAGGAGTGACGAAGCCATTCCTTGATAGGAAGGCTTGCCAACTATCATCTCTAAGGCTTAAATGGTGGACGATAATGAGTTTAATCAAGCCGTGATGGAAAAGGCTGCTATCAGCCTTCTCAGGCTTGAATCTCTTAGACATCTTGTAAAGAATACGCAGGAGATAATGTGGCATATTCAAAGGGTAGCCTATAAAATTCATTAATAACCAGAGATGATAAAGAAATACCAAGCCATAACGACCTTCACAGGTCACAATATGTTTAACAATTGCCAAAAGATCGTGCCACCTGGGTTTGATGGTAGTAATAGGAATACCTCTATCATAGGACACAATCTTCCTTGACGTGAAAAGGAGTGGCCATGACACCTTGTCTACTTTGGAATTTTTAAACCACCTTTTCCCTGTCGCTGGTACTCCTGTAGTTGAACTCATGAATTCTTCATTCAGCTCGAGTTGTACGTCTCCGACCTTAGCCCTACATCCGTCAAAGGTGAGGGCGAATTGTTGGGCAACTGAAAGGTTGAAACCCTTGAACCTTTGGATAAACACCAGCCAACCACCATTTTCTAAATCCTTACGGGCATTATCAAATAGCAATAGATTTTGGCTACCATTTGGCTCTATGCACACCACAGGTGCCATAGACGAGAGCACATGGTGAGCAGGGTAAACGGGCAAGGGTTTGAACAGAGTATACACAGGGTCGATAGCTCACAGGCTTACCCGAAAAAAACAGAGTTAACCCAGGATAGGGGGAAGGCATTCATGATCGAATGTACGAAGGTGGTGGAGCTAGCTTAGCCCATGCAAAATAGCCATTTCCCAATGTACAACCGATGACGCATATAGCGATTCAAATCACTATTGCATATGTTCAAAACTATTCCATTCAAATAATTAATGAAATCTATGGTAAGTCGACCAAAAATTTGTGCAAGCAATAGTATTAACATAGTTTTAAAACCAAAAAAATGATTCGAAATCAACACCAAGGGTTCGATCATATCAAATATGTGTTGTATGAAATGATTGCACTGAGGGTCTAACCACAATGTCAATGTGTTTCATGAAAACAATGTGTCAAGGTAATCGATGAAAGAACATAGAACATCAAACCACCATTGCATCAAGAACTCGATCATAAGAATATCATCATAGTCTTATAAAAAACGAAGTCATATTAACAATTAAAGAATGCCAAATGAGTAAAGATCTTGGAGCCTTGCCAACTGTGCACAATGAACACATAGACAAGAGTGACCATAATAATCTAGTGATGATTTTAATGTGACTTCGAAATCAAAGTTTTCACGATTGCAGTTGTGAAAACAAGAACAAAGGCAGGTGTGCAAATAGCGCAAAAATAATAGTGTTATTTTATTCCGAAGATTGTGATGAAAATCAAGGTTCACAAAACACTGCTGTAGGAAGATTATAAGGACAGTATAAAAATACGAATTGGCTGCCAACACAACCATACTGTGGAATCCTATAGGGTCTTTGGGGATATTCTTTTGGGTGCTTTGAATTAGTTTATTTACTACTTTTTGAGTTTTTGTAAGCTTCTATGTCTTTAAGGGATTCTAGTCTGCCATACCAGTACTCCCTTCCTTTTCTTTACTATTGGTTTTCATTTTTTTGAGAATTTGCAGGGGTGTATGTGGCCTGTAGTGAGCCTACACACGTACATATGCGCCCTACCTTTGGACAACCTACGTACATATGCAGGCTGCTGAAGTGTCAGTAGCATGCTTGTGTTGAGAAAATATTTTTTAAAGAAGAGGCAGTCATCCTCTTCGCTGTCAGAAGTCACACTTCTCAAGGGTTTTCTTGACCTAGACCTAGTCTATGTTATAGCAGTCTGCAGCCTATGTTTGACCTCAACATAGCTTTATTTTTATCAAAGACTTCTTTTGTTTTCTTTATTAGGGTATTTAGAAAAGTTTGTGATTCTATTTTGATTTGCCTGCTTGGTATTGTCAGTGACTCCCTGCGATATGCGATTGGTATTGAATTCATTTCTTGGTCTTGACTTGATGTCATTTCCCCCCTTTTTTCTTTAGAAGAAAAGAAAAGAATTCATTTTAAAATTTCTTGTTTTGAAGGATAAAAAAAAATAAAAATTCTTTCATTTCTTTGTTTCGTAAAATAGTTTAGGCTAGTTGTTTCATTTACCAAGGAAAAGGAAAGTTTTCTTAAATTATTTACTTGAATAAATAATACATTAAGAATTTCGTAGTCGAGTGAAATCTTGTTTTAATTTTTTTCTTTTCAAAGATCTGAGAAAAGAAGTTACGAAAAGTTTGGTGAAATAGTTTTAATTTGGTAAATCTTTATTTGTGAAGAAGGAGTAGTTTGTTTTCAATATCATATTATGCTCTTCCCTTTCGTCTCTTAAAATAACATCATTGGTTTCACTTCCATTCCTTTTGAATTAATATGGCCACTAATATTAATTCTTAATTAAAATTTATTAGACTTTGGGTTTGTAGGGTCCATCATTTTAGTCTAGTCTAGAGCCTTGATTTAGGATTGGAGAGGAAATTCTTCAAGGCTACAAAAAAAAACATAAGAGTCTGAGCTAGGGAGTGCTTGAAATTCCAGTAACCCTGAAAATTATCTTGGACCCCCCCTTAACACAAGGGATAAACATGAGGTCGTGTGTGCAAAGGTAGCGGAGATAACCCCTCCAAAGCCAGACCAAACGTAGTGGGGAACGCATATAGAGAGTTTATCTTGGGATTCTCTTGATCGCATTCTCCATAGAGCTTCGTGGGTATCGAATCCGTTTGAGGTCCTCATTCATCTTTCGGAACACTTGATTTTGATACCCTTGATAGGTTTCAGGCTTTATACCCTTCTCATTACGGCCCACCCGATTTTCAACTGTACCCGCCTAGTAACTATTCACGCACTAGCAACCTAGTTGCCTCTATTCTAGTAACTTACATTGGTGACTGCAGGGGTATACTGTGGTACCTAGGGAAGACATCGGGCCACACTTTGCAGAGTATACCTGGAGGGTGATTTCATATTTGATTTGCACTTGCACTACTAAGTTGCTCTAGCGTTGGCTGGTGTGACTGTTCTTCCAACTAGATAGTGATATGCTTGTCTTATCTCATAGGATATTTTTCTAGTGTGTGATGATTTTTAAAACATTAATAGAAAGCCCTAGTGTGTCATTGATCTTCTCACACTTTGGAGGATCAGGAGCTCCGTCGGTCATGAAGGATTCTTGGCTTGTTGATGATTAATCTAGATCCACCCCCGCCACCGCTAAGGTGAAGACTAGACCAGTAACGGTTTTCTGAGGTGACCGGGCCATAGGAAACTGAGCCTGACCTATCTCTGAGAGGAGAAAATTTGATTTCAGGGGAAACAACCATTTAAGGCCTTGGAGCAGAAGCTCTTGGTCTATATAACCCTTTGATCATTGATCTATCGATGCCCATTTTCGTACAGGTTAAACCTTATGAGCGTTACGTAGTGTCATAAGAAGTGATGGAGACAAATGATGCTACTTCTTCAAGGAATTCTCATACTCCCTCTACAACTATCACCACAGGGGATTTTTCTCCTCCTAACCAACCGTCGTCAGTTCAAAACACCATGGTCTTGACCGCCTCTACCTCGAACAATGGTTTGATTCTGTCTATGGCGACGATCACTGCTCCTTTCACCCAGAGTACGACATGCCCTCTGTTTTCATACAGGATGCTTGGCTTTGATACAAACTATTTCCTTTCCTACTCCACTCTATAGACTTTAGGTCTTGTGCCAGGATGATCTAACGCTCCTTTGCAAGGATCCGTGGGCGTACTTCCACTCCCTATAACGCTTTCCCTTACGGAGGGGTCATATACCTCCTTCGTCCCCTTCGCTCAGTGGTGCTCACCAACACTGGGCGAACACAAAATACAATTTGTTTGGAGTAGGTAGTCAAGGAATTCCTTCTCATAGCATCCCAGTAGGTTCAAAACTGTTCTATTTGTTCGACGCGTTTGGTAACAACACATTCTCGTCATCTATTATCTCGACTGGGGGAAACCCTAGTTTCAGAAAACAAAATCCTATGCAGGGTACTATTCCTGCATAGGGAGCAAACTTAGGAATTCCTTCCTCACAAGGAATTTAGAATCCATGGAAGGGATTCCAACCGGGGGCAACCCTTTCCATATCCAATGGAACCCCAGGTAAGGATTAGCACCAATTCCCATCGGATTGACCGGGGGAAACCCTTTGAATGTGATGCAAGACCATCCCTTTACGTCCTATTACAGGACTCAACCAATGACGTCTCAACAAGTGAAAAATATATACACTGGTCATGACCATGGTTATTACCAAAACCCTGGCCAGCAATGTAACTTTTCCTAGTATCCTGGTGCCAGCCAAAATCCACACTCCTTTTTCCCTAGTTATAATCAACAACCCAAATTACTGTTTATGGAAACTTTGCACTTGCCAAACTTAACAAGGTTATTAAATGACCCCATCTGTCATGATCTGCATTGGCCTCCTATGCCAACCAAGTTTCCTTCAGACATTCCAAATTTTGAAGATAAACCTAATGAATATCTAGGCGATCATGTGACTACATTCCATTTATGGTGCTCGTCCAACTCAGTGAGAGATGACACAGTCTAGTTGTGTTTGTTTCAATGCACTCTCATCAGGAGTGTTGCGAAATGGTACATCGAGCTCGACCGCTCAGGATACTCTTCCTTTAGTAAAATGGCAATGGATTTCTTAAACCATTTCCAATTACCTGTGAGATATGACATCAGAACCAAATTGATTGCCAACTTTGAGAAGACTAAAGAAAACCATATCTCAGATCACATCTGAGAATGGAGACGCCAGAAGAATTTGATAAAAGTATTAGTCCACCAACATTCCTTCTTGAGTGGTTCCTTAACTCTTTGGTACATCAGTTATCTAAAGATGTTGCAACCTTGGGGGTATTTTGAAAAGAAGAAGCAATAATGAGAGCTCAACAACTAGAGATGATTTACTCTCAATCTAGTTTACTTTATGAATTTTTTCTAGATGCACCACGGTCGATAATTGACAAGACCAGATAGAGATCTGGACCACATGCCAATGGTATTGTTGGTTCAATGCAAATGAATCCCATTGATCAGTTGTCGAATCAATTGCAGCAATTGTCAATACAACAGACAGTGGCCAGCCAGACCACTGGTTTGACTGCTCCCCCTACTCAAACATCGGATGTACATAGTGTTCAATCAACAAAACCAAAGGCCACCTAGTAGCCTAACAGAAATAAGAAACAATGAAATAAGGGTAAGGGGGATAAGAAACCTACCAATAATGCTTGCAGGGGAAGCACAAAAAATAAGAATTCGAAGTATGCATGTAATCTTTGCATGGAAGCCCACCTGACTCACAAGTTCCCTCAGCTTGTGGAGGCCAAGAATTTATTGGCACAACATCAGCCTATCGTGTTAACAAATCCATTTCTAGTACATGGGAAAAATTTAAATCAAGCCTCCTCAAGCACGGAAGTGGCCAGTCAGGGACCCCCTCTATCTTCGAGTAATCCTTCATCCGAGAATGTGTATATGATGAAAGGTAGTGTTGACATAAAAAATAGGATAGATGAATATAGAATTCCAAACACCTCTGAGAAGGGTAAAAAAGCTGAAAACCCATCTCTTCCTCTCCATATTGAGAAGATGTTAGGAGAAACAATGAGACACATCCCCAAAGGTGCATTCAAGAAATCTTCCCACAACCGAAACACAAGGGCCACCCATAACTACTATGTGGTGGAGGATTTGTCTTAAACCCCTTATGCAATGTCTACTTTGGAAGTCCTTCAGAGATGCCCTTCCTAGAAAAAGGATCTGTTAGCTTCCTTAGGATCTGTTGAGACTTGTAATATGGGAATGATCATGTTTGATATGACTGATTTAAAATCTCATCTTCCTTACCACATGGAATTTCAGATAGTAGTGGCTTACAACATGAAAACATTTACCCAAAACATTTTCTGCACGGTGGTTGATGAGGGTGCCTCAACATGCGTGATGTCTTTCGCATGTTGGAAGGCCATTGGCCAACCCATTTTGTCTCTGTCACCTACTCTTCTTACTACTTTTGACAATCATTCATTTCGACCACATGGAATCATCCCATATTTCCCCATACAGTTACGGGTGAAGATCATGTGCATCAAGGTTGAAGTGGTCAATGCGTCTCTCGACTACAATATCTTTTTAGGAAGGAGTTGGACCTATGCTATGCAAGTAGTGGTCACAACAGTTTTTTGAGTCTTTTTGTTTTGACACAAGGGTCAGATCGTGTCCATTGATCAGTTATCCTTCTCCCATACTGACCCTTCATCGGGGGTATCCATTGTCTCGATGATTGATAACCTTCAGCCCAACATCGTCAATGTAGGGGCTAGTTTATGCCCTCCTTTTATGGGTACTTTCGATTTCCTACCTCCGACCAGTAATGTCTAGTAGATATCAGCTATTCTTGACCAGCATAGGGCTGAGATATTTCAAATATCGTTGTTTCACACAACTTACTTTAATGAACCACAGAATATTCCTTCCCCATCAACTACGATGGAAGGGACAGGGAACCATGGCATAGCCATGCCTTTGTCCATGATAGAAGTTGTGTACTCTATAGTCCAGCAAGCTTCTGTCCATCCCGATCCGACTCCTGCATAGGAGTTAGATCTGGTTCTCGAGCCTATTTGGGCTCAAGGTGCCCTCGCCAATAGTGATTCTTTATATTTGGTCTTGTCCTCAGATCATGAGGCAATTATTGAGGCAATGACTAGTCCGAACAGAACCCGAGATGATCTCCATCACAGATCTTATTTTCTCCTAGAGTTAAGAAGAATTGAAATAAGAGAATTCACTCTGACTATGACTGGAGATGGGGATTTTCCTATCAATCCTTTGGCTATGCATGTTTTTTACACTGAGGGAAATATGGAAACCATTGATAAAATGATACCTATTGATATATCTGGAACCCCTGGTGTCATGGATAATATATTCATCAGAGAAAACTTCTCCCCCAAAGAGATTCAAATCTACAAGGATTTATTTAAATAATTTCAATACATGTTTTCCTTGTCTTAGGAGGAAATTCTAGGCATTGATCCAAGAATCATTGAACATGAAATCAAGACATATCCTGATGCCAATTCGGTCCGGCCGAAGCTTAGTCCAGGTAATCCGAGGAAAGAAACAACTATTAAGGCTGAAGTAGAGAAACTACTCAAAGTTGGTTTCATCTACCTCGTCCAATTGACTCAATGGGTGTCAAATCCCATGTCAGTCAACAAAAAATAGGGTACGATTCGTGTATGTACGAATTTTCATGATTTGAACAAGGCCTGTCCAAAGGATAATTTCCCCATGCCATTTATTGACGAGATAATCAATGAATGCGCAGGTTGCGAGGCCTTTTCTTTCATGGATGGTTTTTTGGGATACAATCAGATATAGATCAAACCTGAAGACCAACACAAAACCACTTTCATTTTTCCTTGGGGTACATTCACTTATCGGAAGATGCCTTTTGGTCTGAAAAATACTGGAGCTACATTTCAGCGGGCCATGTCTTTTTCTTTCCACAACCTCAAACACGTAGTCGAGGCTTATCTTGATGATTTAGCGTCACGATCTCGTAAGAGAGTTCGTCATCCCGCACACCTCCAACTTATCTTTGAATGATGTCACTACTACCAGATTCACTTGAATCCAAACAAATGCAATTTTTGCGTAACATAGGTTCTTCTTCTTGGTTTCATAGTTTCGAAAACAGGGATCATGGTCAATCCTATAAAGGTTGAGGTGATAGTTTAGTTTCCTACCCCATGCACAATCCCTCAACTTCACAGTTTACAGGGAAAAATGAACTTTTTACGACGTTTAATCACAAACTATGCCAAGATCAAAAAGGATTTCTTGCATTTACTGAAGAAGGACGTTCCTTTTCATTGGGATGAAGCCTCTCATCACTCTTTCGAAGCGTTGAAACATGCCCTCACTTTGGCCATCCAATTATAATAAATATTTCTTATTGTACTTGGCCATTGTAGAGTCGACCATCAGTATGGTCTTGGTTCAGGAGGATGATTTTCTCTTAGAATACATGATTTATTACCTGAGTCGAGGCCTGGTTGGACCGAAACTGAATTATTCCCACGTTGAAAAAACTTGCATTGGCAGCAGTTCATGTTGTCCAATGGTTTCCTCATACATCTTGTTTCGCAAGACCATCGTCATTGTCGTTGTGAATCCGTTTCAATACATGTTGACACGACATGTAATCAACGAAAATATTAGAAGATGGATAGTTATCCTCCAGGAATTCGACTTGGATTTTGTTTCGTTGAAATCCAAAAAGTCATTGGTCTTCGCGGAACTCATCTAGGAACTTCCAGTCGAATCAGGTGATGTTATACCCGAGGAGTTTCCTATTAAAGGACACATGTTTTTTATCGCATCGTCAGACCCCTGGTATAGAGATATACTAGTCTATCTCCAGACTTTGAAGTGCCCCACCTCTACTTCTCATGATGAGCATTGTCGTATACGCCATCAAGCCAGGAACTATCTCATACTCGAGGACACTTTGTATCGTCGAGGTGTATATTGCATCCTTCACCAGTGTCTCACTCGTGAAGAAGCAGAAATCATGCTTAATGATTTCCACACTGGAGCATGTGGTGCTCATCTGTCTGGGTTGGAAGCAACCCAAAATATTCTACGAGTCAGTTACTTTTGGCCAACATTAATCAAATATTGTGTTGAATCGGTCAAGAAGTGCCACCCATGTCAGATCTTCTCTTGGAAGATGAGGGAACACCCCTCTCCTATGTTTCTCGTCATTACAGTTGGTCCCTTCATCAAGTGGGGGATTGATTACACTACATGCAATCCCCCTTCAGCAAGGGGGCACTGTTATATCATCGTAGTAGTAGACTACTTTACGAAGTGGGTTGAAGATATGCCAATGTTTAAAGATGATAGTGAGACAACATCTCTCTTTTTGTTTAACCAGATAATAGAAAGGTTCAACGTCCCGAGAGAGATTGTCACTAACCATGGAAGTCACTTTTAGAATAAAATGATGTCTGAATTAACATCAAATCTTGGGTTGAGGCAAGAACATTCATCACCCTACTACCCACAAGTGAATGGTCAGGTGGAAGCTGTGAATAAGTCCCTTAAGACGATTCTACAGTGAACGATCAATTCATCCAAGTCAAATTGGCATTTGATGTTGTGCTCTGTGTTATGGGCCTACTAAAAAGTATGTTAAGACTGCAACTAGTTTCTCACCTTTTCAACTCATTTACGACATGGAAGCAGTCTTGCCTATAGTGTGCCAGATCCCATATCTAAAATTGGCAGTACATTTACTGCCAGACACTTCAATGCTTGAAGAGCATTTATTATATATCGAGCATATCGATGATAAACATCGTGATGCATCCTTGGATAAAAAGGCTCACAAACAAAAATTCAAGTGTCAGTATGATCAATTCATTCGTCCTTGTATTTTTTTTGAAGGCAACCTTGTCCTAGTCTATGACCAAGACAAGGATCTCCTAGGGAAAGAAAGTTCAAACCCATTATTACACATTATTTTTGTCATCCTTATGACTGTTAATGATGTAAACCTATCTATTTCCTTCAGAAGGGTCAGTGGCCTGAGTTCCTGAAGAAGGAAGGGAGAAGAACTTTTCTTTAGAAAAGAAGTTTCATTTTCCTTTGTAAAAACCCTATAAAAAGGAAGTTCGCAGGCTGCATTATATCTAGGGTGCGAGAATGCCTAATTCTCGCAAGCTACATCATAGCTAGGTCGCGAGGATTTCTCAGTCTGCTCTATAGGCAGGGTATGAGAATGCTTACACGTGGGAAAAACAAGCATTTTCTCAAATCTTCTAGAAGGAGAAACTTCCATGGTGAGGTGGCATCCGAATGGTTTGGATATTACTCACTTTCATGATTTAGTGGGATCATCCTAAGCTCCTCACCTTATCCTCTTCATCTTATAAAAGAAGAGGAGCTCTCATGGAGAAGGGCTAAGTTGGATTTGGATTGGAATTATTAGCTTGGTCAGACTGGTTTTGAGTTTTTCTTTTATCAAGATAGATTATGAATATTATCAGATTTGTGCTCTCAAAATTCTTGGAGTGAAAGTGTGTGGGGAACGAAGGACAGTTGGAAGGAACCTTACAACATCAAGGCCATGGTTGTAATCTCTCTTTCACATTTAATATGATACAGTAATATGATTCTTTCCTATAAAGCTTGTTGTGTTTTATTGTTTGATTCCTTGATCACATACATAGGTTTATATTGAGTTTATGCTATTACTATCATTTTGGTTGGTTGCATTCTTTTGCAGGATCATCATTGTATGAGTGTTGGAATGAAGCTAGGATGGCGATGGCAAGAGGAAGCATCATTTAAATGGTATGCCACCTATCTCTCTTTAGTTAGTAAATTCAATATTTAAAACTTAAGGAAACTGTCATGTTCTGGTGTGTTTTGTTCTAGATCTAGGTGGATCTAGGGAGATCAATTAGTGTCCGCACCTACCGATTTATCCAATAACAATCATGTGGTTCAAACCTTTCATCGTGAAGGAGGTTCTAAAGAAGGGCACTTATTGTCTGGTGGAATTTGAGGGAAATTCTTTGTCGGAGCCTAGAAATGGGCTCTACCTCAAGAATTATTACTCGTAGGTGGGTCGCCTTGGGTGACTTCTTGTACATATGTATAATTCTTATACATTTTTTATTTTTTAGTTTTTGTCTTTCTGGTCTTATGGACATGTCATTTTTTATGTCATCTTTTTCACTGTGGTAGATATCAAGTGAATCATAGGTGTTTGTTAGGTTTGCGGATGACACTAGCCGGCACACTCGAAGGTTTGCTTATGTATCTTGGGTGATTTTCACACCTCAGGTCTAGTTGCTATCTTCAGGAGGTATCTATTTAGGTGACGCCACAAATAATGTCATTGAATACAACACAATCTTGAAGTTGCTTCATGATGCTTTGTCACATAGTATCTCTCACCTTCGGGTCTACTTAGATGCTCAACTGAATGTGTCCCAGTTAAATGGATTTTTCCACATTTACGATCCTACTCTACACAAACAATTCCTTAGAGTATGTCTCTTAGAATGAAGCTTTAATTAAATTACACATATCCATGTTCCTAGGAGATTGAATTAAATCACATATACTCTAGCTAATCATGTATTAGATTGGCATATTTCACACATGTAAGAAAAAGCACACACACACACACATGTAAATACATTTGTAAAATAGATGTAATCCATAAGACGTAAAAAGATGAAAATACACATATATATATCAAAAATATCAAAGTACATGGGTGGGTGCAAGCGCCTCAAAAATATGTCCAGTAAGAGTCATGGGGCTTATGCCCTCAAAAATATACAAAAATTTCCCTCGGCACGTAAGTAGTCCAGCCTAGCTAAGGGCAGGGTCTGTTAGCCCTACCATAGTGAACAATGACATTTTCCAAATGCCAGAAGAGTTGGACCCAGGTCCGTGGAACCCCAACAACATGAGGTTGCATCGACGGTGGGAGATCCTCGATCTCTGCCATAGGGACTATACGAGTGAGTGCGATGAGGTCCCTCTCCAACCGTCTCAATACTCTCTCAACCTCTTCGGCTGGAGGCCCCCCTGCTGCTACTGCTGGTCCCACATCTAGTCGAGGAAGCCACCTAGTCCTCGACAAGTCTATTGGACACACTGGTCCCACGTCTTTACATAATAGATACATAGTTGTCAGATACTCTTGTACACATAAAAATGATATATATAAAAATAAATAAATAATTAAATAACTTAGAGAAAAAAACATACCTAGCTCTCCTCACTCTGCTCCGGGAGGTATAGGCATGTCAGGATATGTAGAAAAATTGATCCCGACATAGGGGTAGTCCTCTATAGCCAGAATCTACCGAGACCACCAGTCAAAAAATTTATCATCGAAGACCTCGATGGTCCTCCCTCCTCCCTGTCACAGTAACAATGCCACCCATCTGCATAATGTTGGGAGAGAGGCCTCATGCCCTTGTATTGTCTCTCAAGAACTGAGACTGGGTACCCTCTCAAAGAAAAAGCAACATAAAACAGTCCCAAACCCAAAGTTTTGGTGTTCCCGTATTTGACACTCTGTTAGTTGTCTCTTCCTGCAATCCAACATGGTTGTACTCCAGTCGAAAATTCGTGCATTTAAGCACTTCACCGCACAATGCATGTGCGCCTGGGAGGCCTGATGTAAAGCCATAGATCCAGTGATCTAACCAATGAGTAGAACTATCACTTTTAGTGATAGGTTGTCGATCTTGTGTATAGGTAGTTGAGAACTTACTTTCTCAGTACCGACCTCGCAATGGAGTCCAATCAACTCCTCCCAGTGGATCACCTCTCCTTGAGAGACTAGTCAGGAAGTAAATGTCTTCAGTCATTGGAGTCAACGACTGCCCCTCGAGCATAAATGCCTCTGCATCAGGATGTCAGTAATCTATCAAAGCATTCGCAACTTGGGTTGAGCCCTCATAAATGGACAATAGAAGAAATTTAACAACCCACATTGTTATAAAAAAACGATAGCAAAAGGGTCTTGTGAGACCAAAAAATCAATGTCCTCATTCTCTCTCTCTATCCAATGAACATACATCCGGCAAAATGAAAAAATCATGGAGAGTTAACTCTTGATTTTTATTTGTTTCCATTTATTGGAGGGTATACGCGGGCTATATTGGCGACAATTGCATGTGTACGCGGGAAAATTATCTTCTGCCCACATGCACATGCAGGTTGTGCTTGGACAACCCATGTACACACAGAGTCTACCTCTTTCAAGGTCAACACCCCCCAATAAAACAAAAATAAATGCAAAAAGGAAGAATGGAAATGCAGGAGGGGCTAGTTTGTACTTACTTGGTCCAAGAGGAAGTTCATTTCATCCACTGAAGCTCCTAGAATCAACTCTTTTGGCAAAGGGGTGTTTTTGACTTTTGGTCAATTCTCAACTTACAATGGTGATAATGAGCTAGTACCTTCTATTTATAGAAATTTTGGCCCCATTTTGTCATTTTTTGGATCCTTTTGTCATTTTTTCTAGCTTGAAAATCGTTTAATAGGGTTCTTGAGTTTCTCATAGGATGTTACGATAAGTGTTACTTTGGGTATTTAGGAAACATTTTGAGAGTTGGGTCAAATTTTTAAAGGTCTTTTGGTAAAAATTCATTTTTCCAACTTTGTGCCTGTAAGATAGGATTCTACCTCCACTTGTTGCACCTCGTTGTCTTATTCTCTATGCCATAGGATCTATCCCACCAAATTGCAACACGGAACCCTCACTCTTGCTCTAGAAGTGTCGTAATTTATTGGTAGATCCTACCTTCACATGGATTCCCTAGGTAGATCCTGGTTTCATTTTGGTGTCCATGTCGTCGCTAATGATTATAGGGTCAGGAGTCCCTTTTTAGTCATTCTTGATTACGAGTTTGAGACTCACTTACATAATTCATTATCGCTTTTGACCTCACCCTCAGGACTCCCAAAATAACAAGTCTTCTTTTAAGCCCTTTTCAGACGCTCTAAACATGAAAAGATTGTCGAGTTATCTTGCCCTTCACGCTCGCCAAAATAAAATTCAGAGGCACGTGTGTATGATGGCAGTTTACCCCTTTTTAGTCTAGATGGTCAAATGAACAAACAAAGGTATACTCCAGGAGCCTCGGTTCTCTATAAGAGTATTCTCATGTATAATTCTAACCCTTTTTCGGGCCCAAGGGACTAAATTTATGAAAAAGGAACCCCCACAGAGTCCATAGTTAATCTCTTTTCAGACTTCCTAAAATTGAAAAGATTGTCAAGTGACCTTGTTTCTTCACACTCGTTAAATTGGTCAAGAAAAACACCCCTTATGGAGTCCATAGTTAATCTCTTTTAAGACTCCTTAAATATAAAAATATCATCGAGTGATCTTGTCTTTGTCACACACATTAAAATGATTTTTAATAGACATCTGTTTGGTGCTAGTTTACCCCTTTTTCAAGCCAACTAGACTACCCTCGAAAAAGGTACCCCAATAGAGTCTCCTTTTACGCTTTTTACGACTCTCTAAAAATGAAAAACCGTTGAGCTTATCTTCTCTCGGCTCATTAAAATTACATCGAAGGACGTTATCATTGTGTCTTATTAATCGCATTTGCATCTCTGCATCTTTTTCCTAATGCCGGGTCCATGTTTCTCTCAACTGAACCATCTTAAGCATGCTTTATATGTAAGCCTTGTATAACTTTGCCTCTATGTCTTGACACCTTGACCCATGGAGGATGTTTCCCGAGTGTCCTTTTCCTACATATGTCCCCTTGCTCTGAGCATCGATGTGTTCCTTGCGCTTGGAACTAGTATGTACGTGACACTCGTTCCTCCTTTGTAATTGTAGCATTATTTTATTCTTTTTTAAGCTTTCCAAAATTATTGAAAAAAACAAAAAAATCAAATATACCCCAAAAAGAGGAAGGGAAAAGTATTTTCTTTTTTTTGACAGCACAATGAGTCGCCCTTAGACAAAGCACATCCTTCTATTTGTTCATCAAGCTCTAGGATTCAATATGACCTTAGGAAGTTGTTCTCGCTACATAGAGTTGTGTCCTCCTCTGTTTGGTTACCCTTCCAAACATATGGAGAGTTCACGTTGCATCTTGCATTGTGAACTTATGTCAATGCCATGCTGTCTGACTCTCATCTTTTGTCATGTTTTCATCCAAGGGAAGTCTTAGTAAAACTTGAGTCGGCCCTTTTGCAGTTTGTCTCTTGTACTCATGCTCGACCACCCTAAAAAACCAATCAAGTCCTTGCTCAAAATCAATGAAGTTCTCTTCCTAATCACTGATATCCTCTTGTTTGTTCCCGACGAGTCATCGAAGACCTCATGGTAGTGAATTTGTACACTAATATTACACTCCTACCCGAGTTTTGAAGATTTTGAAGTTGTTTCTCGAGCTCTGAAGACCTCATATCCAATGATCAAGCGTCATTGGCTTCTTGAAAATGGATACCATACATGTATATATTTTTATTTTGAGATGTAGATCTGTTGTGTACTACTTGTGGCTACACTTTATATAGTTATATGACATGGATCTGCAGTGTATTTGATTGGTGGCCATGATTTTATTTCATCTCAAGCATGGGTATGCCTGCCCCGGTGAGATAAATTATTATTTTGCAGATGGCACCCCCTGAACTTTGGTCCCTGGGCTCACTCGCTTCATACATTGGTGAATATTTGTAATGTATTTCAGCCATCAGATGCTCTTATGACCTCACACATTAGGGGGTATCTGTTATAACCCTAAATTGCACCAGACATGCATACCTAGCATGAGGCCATCATACTTTCTATCTTTGCTAAGCCATCACTGAACAATTCTTCTAAAAACCATGGTTTTGAAGGTGTACGTTCCCTGCACCACTACTGACCACATAGACATGCTTGCTACACCACTACAACCCACTTACACTCACAAAAAATCGTGAAAAATGAAAATTGAAAATGGATACGGGTTTCTGGGCCGTTACTTAATTAGTTGACCGCCGATAGCTAGTCACCCCAACTGTTACTATCTATTTTGGCCTATAAGATAAGGTGTTGGGGCCCTATTCCAAAAATAAGCACGAGAGCATAGAAACTCTGCCCATTTCAATATCCCCCCTTTGCCCCAATATTTTTCAATCACATTGTGAGTTTGAGCCTGAATTCCTTCTTCCTCCTTTTCAAATCCTTTCCATCTCCCTAGAGATAACTGAAGAGGAAAAGAATACATGGAAGCATTTGGTGCATGGTGAAGAGGATCCTAGGAATGAGTTCAAGGAGTAGTGTTGGTCTCATGTTGTAAATGACCTTTGTGAGATTAATATAAAGAAGTACTTTTTCCATCCCGCCAAATGATGTCTTCAATCTTCGTGATTTGTTTACATTTCTTGATTATGATGTCTAACCCACTTATCCATATGTAAAACACATGCTTGTAGTTTATTGTTTGTCTTTTGGTGAATGCAGGTCAGCCTTGGGAGGAGACTTGTAGTCGGGAAACAACTGAGTGCAAAGGGATCGACATCGGACGCAGAGTTCAAGGTATTCCTATTGGATCCCTTTACTTTGTATTTTATGTATGATTGTGGGGTAATGACGTGATAGCTAATAAAAAGTAGGAGACTTTAGATGGCTATCTCTGCCTGCACTTTAGAACCCTGGTGTAGTCCGTAGAGGGTTTTTCCCACTATAGTACTCAAGCAACAAATTCAAGATCTTTAAAAATCAAGTAGGAGTTTAATAGGAATATAAGAATCACTACTCTAAGGTCTTCAACATGCCTTCATGGAAAGACTAGAGGACCTTGAATATCAGGCACTGAACTTCTTGATTTTTAATGTGAGCTTGACAAGACTCTTGGGATGGCCCACTCATGAAGGTCAAGATACTTATCGTAGAATGGCTGAATCAGGTAGAAATACCTTCCCTTTGATAATAGCATGGAATATTAAAATACTCAGGAATCATCTTATTGACATAAGTCTGTGGCACAGGAGGCACAAAAAACTCTCCATGTGTTTGGAAGAGTAACCAAACGCAAGAGGACACAACTCTATGTAAAGAGAACAACTTCCTAAGGCCATACTAGATCCAAATGCTTGCAGAACAAATGGAATAATGTGCTTTGTTCAAGGGTGATTATATTGTTTCCAATAAAAGAGAATATTTCGATGTCCCCTCTTTTTGGAATATTTTTTTTTTTTGGATTTTTCACATATTTGACGATCTTGAAAAGGAATAAAAGAATGCTACGTTACAAAGTAAGAATGAGTGTCATGGGAAAGAAAAATGGTTCCAAGTGCATGGAACATATTGATGCTGAGTTCAAGGAGACATGTGCAGGATAAGGACACTTGAGAAAATTCCTCCATGGGTCAAGGTGTCAGATCGTAAGGGAAACAATGATACAAGGATTACACCTAAGGAATGCTTTAAAGGCTCAGTAATAGAAACATAAAGTTGGCATTAGAACAAAGACACAAGAATGAGACATGTGATGTGATTACAACATGACACAATGAGACTCCTTCCATGTAAAGTTTTACCAGCCCAAAGAAGGTAAGCTCGACAATTTTTCACTTTTAGGGAGTTTGAAAAAAACTAAAAGAAAACTCCATAGTGATGTTTTTCATAAGGTTAGTCTCCAGGGCCTGAAAAGGAATAAAATCATACCAAGGAGAAATCTTCTAGTCATTAGGGCCATACTATTCCTTTTTCGTACTTAGTCCATTCAGTCTAGAAAATGGTTAAACTTATACTGAAAGGATGTCTCTTCAAAATAATTGTAATGAGTGTGACAAAGACAATATCACTCAGCTATCTTCACAATTTTTAGGATTCTAAAAAAATCTTAACTATGGACTCGCCTCCTTTTTTTGTAATTTAGTCCCCTCAGCCTGAAAATGTATAAAACATAACTTAGGATAACTCTCTCGGTGAGACGTGTCTCACGAGGCCTATCTTTTTCCCGGGTAATCTATTGGTCGAAAAAAGGGTTAAACTATGCCAAATAGATATCCATTCTAGACCAATTAACGAGTGTGAAAGGAATAAGGTCACTTGATGATATTTTATTATGTAGGGAGTCTGAAAAGGGCTTAAAGAAAACACCAAGGGGTTTCCTTTTTCATAAATTTTCTCCAAGCCCTGAAAAAGAGATAAACCAAAACTAGGGAGAATGGCCCTTTTTCGCAAATTTAGTCCCTGAGGCCTAAAAAATTGTTAAACTTACACCTGAGAATAGTCTTATGGAAAACTGTAGCTCCTGGGGTGTATCATTTTCATAGAAATAGCCATATAGACCAAAAAGGGGTAAAAATCGCTAGATAGATGTGCCTTCAAATTTCAATTTGACGAGCTTGAAGGGAAACAAGATCACTTGAAAATCTTTACAATTTTAGAGAGTATGAAAAGAGCTTAAAGAAGACTCCACGGGGGCTACTTTTCTCAAGTAATCAGAATGAAGCCGAAAAGGATAAATAAATTCTCGTTAGATATCTCTTTCAAAGTTTAAGTGAGATTGAAAAACAACAAACCATGCTTGTAGGGAGATTCTCAGGCACATGCCAAAAAAAGATGAAGGAAAAATGAGGCTTTAACACAAAGTCATGGCGACACTAAAAGGACTATCGAGCCCATAGGGAACTCACAACATGGATGCCAAAATGAAATACAAGGATCTACCTAGGGAATCCATGGTGGGAAAGGATCTACCACATAATTAAGACACTTCTAAAGAAGCTAATAAGGTTTCGTGTCGCACTTTCGTGGGGTTGATCCTATGTCCAAGAAGAAATCATCAATAGAATGAAAAATGCAAGGCAGTGAAATCCTATCCTAAATGAAAAAGGCGAAATCACAACTTTGTCATAAGATCGAAAAGGTAGTACCCACTCATCAAACAATACCAAATCTAAAGGAACAATAAGTTTAAAGGACCAAAATATCACCAAGAACAATCATAACATCTATCCAATGACAAAAAGAGAATAAAATAGGGTCAAACTAGGTCAAAATTGGCTCAAAAATCTATAAATAGGAGTAAAAAGAATCATTTTTACCATTGCACTTTGAAAATTTCAAAAAAAAACAAAAAAAACCTCTTCCTTCAAATCGACATTTGGAGAGAATTAGTGGATGAAATCAACTCATTCTTGTGCCGAGTAATTTATCCCTTCTCTCGCAATTTCATTCATTCATTTCATTCTTTAGATGTACTTGGGGGCCACATGCTCTTAAATATTAGCTCGATTGTGCGTGTATGCATGCTTTCCATATTCAGCATGCATATATACGATAGCTAATATACTATCAACAAGAATACATACCTGACTGATATAAAAAAACAACGTGTACATCCTTCAAAAGTTTGAAAAAGAGAAGCACTAACTCCAAAAATCTTTGACATGACACAAGATGTATGTTCACTGGAGAGAAAGAGAACATGAGGATTTTGATCAAATGGTTGAGGACAACCCGATGGCAGTGGAAACATTAAAACAATCTATATTATGTAAATACTTCCAATGTCCCCTTATGAGAGCTCAACCATGAATTTTAAACCATCTGGTAGAATAATGGAATCCAGATGCAGAGGCTTTCATGATAGAGGGTGAATCATCAACACCCACTATTGAAGACCTATACTTTTTGACCAGTCTTTCTAGGAGGGGAGAACCAGATAACTTGGATCCATTCTTTCTTGGGCCATACCATATAGCCCACTACATAGATATGTATTGGGAGGCTGGAACAGAGAAGGTGGGGTCTCAAGTGTCGATACAAAAGATCAAGAATCTGAGCTTGAGGGTGGTCCTATATATGATTAGGTGGATGACAGGGTCTTCTTCTCTACACCATGATTCACAGGCCTAGATGCATTGTGTTGTGCATTGTTTGCAGCCAATTATCTTCGATTGGAGTACCACGATGCACAATTTCATGAAAATTCAATTGTCTAAGTGCAAGTTGAGATAGAGGAGGAACTTTATATTTGGAACAGTGTTGTACACATTCTTCTTCGAAAGAGTTCCAGGGATGAGTTCAAGGGAGGGTGTGTGGGGGAACATAGCCTAATTTCTAACACTATGCAGGTGGGATGCTTTGATGTCACACTAGTGAGGAGGAGGAGTATGAAAGAAATATGAAGATAAGTTCTTCGAGTGGTGGAAGCACCATATCCCCTCCATATATGAGGGACCCAGACCTGCCTATGCCCCGTGGTGCAGCACGTGTCGACACAGGTACTTACTCATATTTTTTGAATGTTTAAATTTTTAGTTTTCAATTTTATAAGAGAAAAGAAAAAATGTTTTTGGTAACATGAAAATACTAACTTTCAACCTATTATGTACAAATGTCGGGCCAATACGACCAAAAAACTTCCCTCAGACCCAACATCATATGTGAGAGAAGATCCAACTAGGAGTAGCCATAGGAGAGGCAAGGACATAATAAGTAGAGGCTAAGAGGGTCCTAAGGTGGGTAGAGAGGAACATGATGTCCCTCACTTGTGGTGTGCCCATGGAAGAGATCAAGGATCTTCTTCCATCCATGTATAATCACGTAGTGGGAGTACCCTGAGCATGGGTTCAACTATTCTGACATCTAGCCAATTTCATCCTCTATTATACTAGGGCCAATAGGCCTAGAGATTAGAGTAGAGTTGTACATCATGTGTGATGAGAGCACTCTTTGTATCCCCAATATGTATTGAGGGAATAAGACCGATGGTGTATTATTGACACTTTTGAGGCCCATGGACCACATTTTTGTACTGTGACATTATTTTGGACATATTATATATAGACATGCATATTTTTTCCTTATGCAGTAATCATTTTTGTACAAATGTATTTACATGTGTGTGTATGTGTGTTATTTTATATTTATGTGTGTGCAAGATGCCAATATAATACATGATTAGCCAATGCATCAGTTAGTTGATTAGATCTCCTAGGAACATGAATATAAGTGATATAATCAAAATAATGTTATAAGAGACATACCCTAAGGAATTATCGGTGAAGGGTGGGATCGTAGACGTGGTACACACCATTTAACTGTGACAAAACCAGTTGAGCATCTAGATGAAACGAGAGGTGAAAAATACCATGAAATAATGCATCATATAGTAATTCTATTACATCACTGTAGTCGAAAATGATATTGGTTTCTTCTCATAGATAGACACCTCCAGAAGATATCAACCAACCAATGGTAATGAAGATCACCCAAGATGTAGAAGCAAGCCTCAAAGTGTGTCGGCTAGCACCATTTGTGAACCCTATTAGTGACGAAAGTCACTCCTGGATTGTGACAGGATTAGAGCCCGATGCCCAACAGTTTTATGTCACGATTTGTTTAATGGGGTGATCAAATGGATAGAGGCTCAAGAAGATATCACTTTAACTCAGAAAATCGAGCTTGGTATCTTAAAAACAAGGGAGGTCTTGATCCAAATTCCGTCAGTGAGATGAGTATAATATGGATAGATGGAAGACTTAATGAGATCAGTGAGCAAGAATTCCTCAAGCATCAGGCCTTCGATAGCTTGAGGAGGAAAAAATTAGAAGACAAGATCCTCTTGACCTCGAGTTTCAAGGAACTGAAAGGTGGCTGAACTCGATCCTCCAATTCCGAGCCATTCAGCATTCATAAAGCACAAGAATTGATTAGAAACCCTACAACTATTACATTGATCCAACCTACATCATCCTATAACAACGCAACTCGACTGGATCCTCCAATTCTGAGCTGTTCTAACACAGTTTAAACAAAGGGATGGGAAGAGGCTGACATCCATAAAGTAAGAAGTCTCAAATACCAATACATAACCAAAGCGACCAACGCTTCATAAAAACTTTACAATCAGGAGCCTTGCTCCACCATCGATCCTTTGAAAAATATCAAAACTAAGTATATATACTCCTAAACATTTGCCCAATAGAGGCCTCCTAGACTTTCAGGATGAGGCTTCTCTTCAATCAAATCTGGCCTGCACTCCTCTATCATATGCCAGATTAATTCTGCATGGCTCACGCCGGGGGGTAGCTGATCCCTTAAATGCTGAATTAGTGTGCGCAAAATTCCCTGGGGAGTCGAGGACTCGGCATGGCTTCTGTTAACAACAATTTTTGTCTTGGGCACAAGAATATTTAGGTCTACAAGTTGCACGAGAAGCACCCAAGCACAACACGGAAAAATCTCGTTTCAGGCTTCCAAGCAAGCAAACGAGCGAAATTATGTTGTCAATGACCCAGATTTATCCATAGGAGTAGATCGACGGTCGGCGGGAAATCGTGGTTAGCGGAGTTGCACCGAGATTAGTGCAATGGGTAGCATCTATATTGCATGAAAGAAAATATATCAGTCATCCATCCAAAGGATGCATGGCGTGAGATCTAGTCATGTAGGCATTTCAGAATTCGGGAGTTCGAAGGGTGAGGGTTTCACGTCATTCTACATCTCGAAACCCCAAACCTCAAAACACCGATAAGAGCCTTTGAAGCTAAGCCTATGGTCCTAGCACCTGGTCACATCAAGTGAGCCTGGTAATGGAGGCAGCCCTCTTCTAACATCAAATACCATCTTGACCATTCCGCTGGAGGACATGCGGTGTACATCTGTGCTTTCACGGTTTGGTCAATTGGGATTTTGAGGAAAATTGCATCGTGAACCTCCGGTACCAGAAATATCGAAAGGATTGGGACCATCCATATGAAGGACACACGACACAATAGCTGATCCATGAGTGGGGTCCTTCAGGATTTTCATGATGAAAGCACCGAGGTCATATCAGTCGCTCATCCATCAGTGAGGCTCGGTCACATTTAATTTAAAGAGGGTGCATATCTAGACGGTCATGATATAGGCACTCAAATTCAAGGACGAAGTCCAATTCTGCACCCCCTCCGTCATTCTGGCTTTAACAAGAAGGGGGGGGGGTCTGGAATCAGAGACAATGTATGCATGCATCTGGATGTCCCAAGACTTGACGCTTAGATCTACGGTCTGTATTGAATTTCGGACCGCCCCATCAGTTCTGCCTTTAATGGAGGGGGGGGGGGCTCTGGAATGGAATTTCACTATAGCGGGCCCCCTATCTATACGTGGCACAAATATAATGGTCCCCAGTCCTCACCGCCTGTTATGTGACCCTTTTGCCTAGTTACCTCCACCTCAACACCTCCCTCCATTCGTTGTCTCCTGTTCCCGTATCACTTCCACGAAAGCACCCCTTTTCCCTCCACCTCACCTTCACCATACTGGCACCTACAACATCCTCGTCAAGCATGCCACATCTTCCACCTCTCGTCCTATGAGCCGTTTGGCTGGTCCAGGTGGCCCCTCGAGAAGACCTCCACGTCCCCAAAAGGTAGAGTTGACCAGAACTGTTCCTGATCTCAAGAGGGCAGTTATTGCAGTTGTTGGAGGTGGTTAGACATCCTCTCCATCATAAATGGAAAGTCCAGCAAAGGACTAAAGCTGGTTGATTCATCTGTAGCAGGAAAACCTGAAATCTGATAGCATCTATCATAGGTGCACGATCGGCCAGAGTCTGCATGCGCAGACTGTTAGAAGACATGCAGACGCAATGTTTTTAATGCAGCATCTTGTTTTTTCTACTGTTGTTGTTTTGAATATATGAAGGTGTTTTTGCCATTTTGGGTAATCATTGATGGTTGAGCAAGGCTCCTGATTGTAAAGTTTTGATGAAGTGTTGGTTGCTCTAGTTATGTATTGGCATTTGAGACTTCTTACTTTATGGATGTCAGCCTCTTTCCATCTCTTTGTTTACGTTGCATTAGAATAGCTCGAAATTGGAGGATCCAGTCGAGTTATGCTATTATAGGATGATGTAGGTTGGATCATTGTAATAGTCGTAGGGTTTCTAATCAGTTCTTGTGATTTATCAATGTTGAATGGCTCGAAATTGGAGGATTTAGTCGAGCCACCTTTCAGTTCTTTGAAACTCAGGGTCAAGACGATCTTGTCTTCTGCATTTTTCCTCCTCAAGCTGCCAAAGGCCTGATGCCTGAGGCAGTCTTGCTCACTTATCTAATTAAGTCTTCCATATTTCCATGTTATACTCAACTTACTGACGGATGTTGGATCAAGACCTCCCTTGTTTTCTACACACCAAGCCCGATTTCCTCAATTAAAGTTATATCTTCTTGAGTCTCTATCCATTCGATCACCCCATTAAAACTATTGTGGCATAAAACTAATGGGCGTTGGGCTCTGCTCCTACAGGCAATCCAGGAGTGACTTCCATCGCTACCATTTCTGGCTCCGTTGCCGGGTATGAAGTTGAATATTTTCGCTGGGATTGAATCACTTTGAGCCTCTAATTCTGAAGGTGCATCAGGCATCAGAGCCCTTAAAGATTTCTATTGTGCACCTGGTGACTCCACTATGGCAACTCCAAGGTTTCCACATCACTGTGTCAGTTGTGGCTACTTTAGCACACCTGAAAGCTGACCCAAAGGAGCTTTCTCGAGAAGGTTTCAGCAGCTGCTTTCTCTGCCTGAGAAGCTTCCTGGGGTAATGACAATGTTAAGATCTGGCCTTTGATGGTGAACAAGGACCAGGAACATTCAACGCTGTAAATCTTTCACCTAGTGACTCCATGATTCAAGGATCAATTAGCGACTCCACTGGTTTGATATGGAGAAAATCTTAGCTAAAATGTTTTCTTTCTGTGACTTTTCCCAGATAGTTGGTTTCCCTAATGCATTTCCTGATAGAGACCAATGAGAAAATTTCCTCTCTGAATTTCACGCAACAATTTCGGAGGTACCAGCTGAGCATTTACTGGACTTCATGAGGTTATTCATTGACTTAATATCATGCATGAAGATGTCTAGATTAATCTCTTCAGGTATTCATTGAAGGGAGCTGCTCTTGAATGGTGTTGGTCTCTTCCCGCTGCAACAATCCACTCTTTAATAGGTTTTCATATGGCTTTCAATTCATTTTGTAAAGATTATTTTCCAGCTGATTGTTTGTATGAAAACTGTTGTGAGGAGTTTTCTTCGCTTCATGAAGCCTTTGTTGGCCTTGAAGACTAGGTCCATGATGAAGCTCTTACTGTGGAGGAAAGCATTTTCCAGCAAAATATAGAGGTGTTGAATGATATTAATTGTGTTAGCCCTAGAATGGAAGCATCTGACATCATATCAGATGCCTCTGTTCTTTTAGATGTTCATAACGATCAACATGCCTCTTGTAGAAATTCAGAGTTTATGGAGCAAATGTGGTCTATATTAGATGGCTCACCTGGGTATCGGGTTGAAGTAAATGTTCCTAGATACCCTGCTTATGACGATGAAGACCTCCCTATTTTTAAAGAAGAGATGGTTGTGGAGGAGGAATATAGAAATGAAGGTCAACCCCTTTTTGATGAATATTATAGTGATGATGAGAAACAACCTTATCCTACATTTGATCACTATGAAGATGCTGAAGACATGACAGCAAGAAGAGCCATCCCATGGTCCCTATTTATGATGAATACGAATCTTACCCGAGGGAGAGCTAACCAGAAGAGGAGAAAGAACTAGAGGAGTAGAATATTTCCTGTCTAGAGCCATTCAGCGAGCAGCCACCGCTTGAGAACAGTGAGCCTACGTCAGTTGTCCACCAACCTATGCTTATCAAAGATATTCAGCCACATGTGAACAACTGTGTAGCAAAGGAGGTTGTTTGTCACCCATTTTCTGGAATTTGCCACTCATTTTATGACCCTGTCAGCAAGTACATGGAGTGACATTTCCTCTATGCCTTAGAGCCGCCCACCTTCATCTTCACGACAACACTTAAAGACGAATCAAAGGATGTAACCATTTTGATATCTTGGTTACATTGTCTGTTATCCATCATCGAGAGAAGGAAGGAGATTCTATTCAGGAAACTGCTTGAATGGCTATGGTGGAAGTTTGCTTTCACCTAGCCCCATGTAAAGGATTCTGATAGTTTAGGACTGTACATAAATAATCTCTTTTGAGCATGTATCTTGTTTTGTTTCACTTTTATTTTTCAGCCTGTATTTTCAGCAGGGGGTGTTTTGAGCATGACTCCATAGCTCAATAGCAAGGCATTGGAACTGCAAAATGAGTCCTTAGAGCATCACAGGGACGACTCTATCCCCCATGGAGCCTAATGTTAACAACAATTCTTGTCTTGGGCACAAGAATATTCAAGTCTGTAGGTTGCACAAGAAGCACCCAAGAACAACATGGAAAAATCTCGTTTCAAGCTTCCAAGCAAGTAAACGGGTGAAATTATGTTGTCAACGGCCGAGATTCATCCATAGGAGCAGATTGATGGTCGACGGGAAATCACGGTTAGCGGAGTTGCGTCAGGATTAGCGCGATGGGTAGTGTCTATATTGCATGCAAGAAAACATATCAGTTGTCCATCCAAAGGATGTGTGGCGTGAGATCTAGTCATGTCGACATTTTGGCATTCGGGAGTTCGAAGGGTGAGGGTTTCATGTCATTCTACATCTCGAAACCCTGAACCCTGAAACGTCGATAAGCTCCTTTGAACCTAAGCATATGGTCCTAGCACCCCGTCAAGTCAAGAGAGCCTGGTAATGGAGGCAACCCTCTTCTAACATCAAATACCATCTCGACCATTCTGCTGGAGGACACACGACGTACATCCGTGCTTTCGCGGTTTGGTCAATTGGGATTTTGAGGAAAATTGCATCGTGAACCTCCTGTACCAAAAATCCCAAAAGGATCAGGACTGTCCATCTGAAGGACACATGGTGCAATAACTAAACCATGAGTAGGGCCCTTCAGGATTTTCATGATGAACGCACCGAGGTCATCTCAGCCATTCATCCATCAGTGAGGCTCGGGCACATTTAATTTAAAGAGGGCGTAGATATGGACAGTCGTGATCCAGGCACTCAAATTCATAGCTGAAGTCCAATTCCACACCCCCTCTGTCATTCTAGATTTAACGAGAAGGGGGGGGTCCAGAATCAGAGATAATGTATGCACGCATATGGACGTCCCAAGTCTTGGCACTTAGATCTACAGTCTGTATTGAATTCTGGACCCCCCCATCGGTTCTGACTTTAATGGAGGGGGGGCCTCTGGAATGGAATTTCAATATAGCGGGCCCCATATCTATAAGTGGCATGAATATACTGGTACCAAGTCCTCACCGCCTGCCATGTGACCCTTTCACCTAGTCACCTCCACCTCAACACCTCCCCCCATTCGTTGTCTCTTGTTCCCGTATCACTTCCACGAAAGCACCCCTTTTCCCCTTGCATCACCTTCACCATACTGGCACCTACAACATCCTCGTCAAGCATACCACATCTTCCACCTCTCATCCCATGAACTATTCAGCTGCTCCAAGTATCCCCTCGAGAAGACCTCCACATCCCCAAAAGGCAGAGTTGACCAGAACCGTTCCTGATCTCAAGAGGGCAGTTATTGCAGTTGTTGGAGGTGGTTGGAAATCGTCTCCATCATAAATGGAAAGTCCAGCAAAGGACTAAATCTAGTTGATTCATCTACAGCAGGACAGTCCGAAATCTGATAGTGTCTATCATAGGTGCACAATCGGCTAGAGTCTGCATGCACAGACTGTCAGAAGACATGCAGACGCAATGTTTTTAATGCAACATCTTGATTTTGCTACTGTTGTTGTTTTGAATATATGAAGGCATTTTCGCCATTTTGGGTAATCATCGATGGTTGAGCAAGGCTCCTGATTGTAAAGTTTTGATGAAGCGTTGGTTGCTCTGGTTATGTATTGGCATTTGAGACTTCTTACTTTATGGATGTCAGCCTCTTTCCATCTCTTTGTTTACACTGCGTTAGAACATCTCGGAATTGGAGGATCTAGTCAAGTTGCACTATTATAGGATGATGTAGGTTGGATCACTGTAATAGTCGTAGGTTTTCTAATGAGTTCTTGTGATTTCGCAATGATGAATGGCTCGGAATTGGAGGATCCATTCGAGCCACCTTTCAGTTCTTTGAAACTCGGGGTCAAGAGGATCTTGTCTTCTGAGTTTTTCCTCCTCAAGCTTCCGAAGGCCTGATGCCCAAGGCAGTCTTGCTCACTCATCTCATTAAGTCTTCCATCTATCCATGTTATACTCAACTTATTGATGGAAGTTGGATCAAGACCTCCCTTTTTTTCTACACACCAGGCCCGGTTTCCTGAGTTAAAGCTATATCTTCTTGAGTCTCTATCCATTCAATCACCCCATTAAAACTATCATGACATAAAACTGATGGGCATTAGGCTCTGCTCCTGCAGGCAATCCAAGAGTGACTTTCATCGCTAACAACTTCTGTGGGAAAAAACCAGTACAGAGGACCACCTCGGGCGGACTTCCTGTCAGGACCTCCATACCTTGAAATTAATGAGTGAGGTGAGGTTTCAACCATCCCCTCTCTTCTTCATTCATTCCAAGAAGGTATCAGGATTGATATCAAGTCGAACCGGTATCTGGAGAACATGGTGCCCCCCTTCTGAAACTCAACTCAACACTTTTGGCCCCCTTTGTACAGCCTTTTCTACTCCCTCAAGTGACCACGTGCCATGAACCTATGCTTATCCTCAAAGGAAATTTTGATGCTTCGAGGTTCGGGGGTTCGAGATATGAATCCCTTACCCTTAGAACTCCTGAATGTCGACATGCTGATGTGATTAGATCTTGCGCCGCACGTCCTTGGATCGGATGGCTGAAATGACGTCGGTATTTTTGGACCCATCTCATCACATGGTGCACACTAGCACCTTTTTACCAGGCCTGCTCCTTTGTGACTGGGTGCTATGACCATGGGCCTGACTCTGGGCACTTTCGACGCTTCAGGGTTTGCGGTTTTGAGATGTGAAATGACGAGGCTCCCTTACCCCTCGAACTCCTGAATGCCGACATGAAATGATCATGCAACACGCGTCCCTTTGGATGGATGGCTAAGATTACGTATTCGACACTGACACTATGAAAATATCGAAGGGCCCCACCCATGGCTCAGATCATGCTCCGCATGTCCTCCTGATCAATGGTCCTAATCCTTTCAGGATTTCTTACACCGGGAGTTCACGATGCGCTTCTTCCTCGAAATTCTTATCGACTAAACTGCGAAAGCACAGATGTGCACCGCATGTCCTTCAGATGAATGACCGAGATAACATTTGTTATTTAAAAGCGGGCTTCCTTCATTCCCAGGATCGCTTGATGTGAACTAGCACTAGGACAATGGGCTCAGCTCCAAAGGTGCCTTCGGCATTTCACTGATCGACAATTTCAGCTGCAGTGAATGGGAGGTCACTTGTCTCCTGAAACGTTGATCCCCAAAATGCCGACTGGCTGCCACTTGTCCCAACTGGATCAGACGACCCAGATTTGTATTGAAATATGGGTGCTATATCTTTCACTAAATCTTAGGCAACTTGATATCCCTGAAAACCCGATGACCATCGATCTGCTCTATTGATGGATCTCGACCACTGATGACATAACTTCGCCTGCTCGCTTGATTTGTAGCCTGAAATGAAATTTTTTTCGTGTTGCGCTTGGGTGCTTATCATGCAACCTATAGACCCAAATACTCTTGTGCCCAAGACAAGAGTGGTTGTTAACATTAGGCTCCATCGATGATAGAGTCATCCCTGTGATGATCTAAGAACTCATTATGCAGCTTCAGTGCCTTGCTATTGGGCTATGGAGTCAAGCTCAAAACATCCTGCTTCTGAAAATATAGGCCGAAAAGTAAAGCAAAGGAAACAAAGCTACATGCTCAAAGGAGCTTATTTATATACAGTCCTAATGCTAATAAAATATTTTACATGTAGCTAGGTGAAAGCAGACTTCCACCATAGCCATTCAAGCAACTCCCTGGATAGAAGCTCCTTCCTTCTATCGATGATCACTAGCAGATGGTGTAACCGTGACAATAGAATGGATACACTCTTCAACTTCTCCTCATAGGCTGAAGTTGATATGAAATAGGGTGGCTCCAAGGCATAAAGGACATGCCACTCCATGTATTCGCTGATAGGGTCATAGAATGAGTGGCGAATTTTGGAAAATTGGCGACAGGCAGCCTCCTCTGCTACATAGTTGTTCCCATGTGGCTAAATATCTTTGACATGCATATGTGAGTGGACAACTATCGTAGGCTCATTGATCTCGAGTGGTGGCTACTCGTTGACTGGCTTTGGATAGGAAAAGAAATGTGCACTTAGCTGCTCTTCTGGTTCTTCCTCATCTTCTTCTTGCAGTTCCCCATCTTGTAAAAAGGGAACGGTCTCTTGATCCTTCCTTTCAATCCCAAATGTAAATACATCATGGGAAATATCGTGAAGGAAGAAAGAACAATCCTCTTCCACAATGGATTCTTTATTTAATTCTGAGATAGCGGGCTCATCTAGGGCAAATGCTAACGCATCTAAGAAATCTTCGATAATCTTTTCAAAAGAGTTTCTTAGATCATCTGCCTAGAAGAATGGAAAATCCTCTTCGTTGTCATCAGATTCCAATTTTGCACGTTGGTCAGTGAGAGATACCGCCTGCTCCATCAGCTCACTTAGGGCATCTCCTTCCTCCCTGATATCTTCATCACTTTCATAACCCACCTCTGAGGCAGACGAATGGGGAGGAGAAAGGACTGAGTTCTGATCCAGGTCATTAGAATCATCCTCATAGCCTACGTCAGAAACAAATTTCTCTCATATAGAGTTGTGGTATCCCTCACAACAATTATGACAAATTAACTCAGGGGGATACAACTTCTGACAATAGGAAGTGAAATATGCATGGAATCCATTAAGTGAAGAAATTCTAGTAGGGGATAAAGAATGATACTATTTACGTGCATCCCCTGCTAACGAGAACATGAACATCTTCAGTAATACATCCTCATGTTGTATCTCCCACTGACGAATGAGTTCATGAAACTCACTGAGGCGCTGAGTAGGGTTGTCCTCTTCACATTTTCCAAATATGAGCAAATAATTGCCTCATTCATTCAGAGAGGGGATAACATTAAGAAAACTAGGAATAACAGAAAAATTAAAAGGAGCAAACCTGCGAGCAAGGATTTTCTCCATATCGAACTAGTGGAGTCGCCAATCGATCCTTGAATCATGGACTCGCCAGGTGAAAGATGCATAGCTTCGAATGTGTCTGGTCCTTGTTCACCATCAAAGGCCAGATCCTAACATTGTTGTTACCCTAGGAAGCTTCTCAGGCTGAGAAAGAAGCTGCTGAAACCTTCTCAAGAAAGCTTCTTAGGGTCAGCTTTCAGGTGTGCTAATAGTAGCCATAGATGAAACAGTGATGTGGAAACCTTGGAGTCACCACATTGGAGTCGCCAGGTGCATAGTAGCAATCTTTAAGGGTTCTGATGTCTGATGCACCTTCAGAATCAGAGGCTCAATGTCATTCTGCCCAGGGAAAATCTTCAACTTTGTCCCTGGCAACGACGCCATAAATGTTAGCGACGGAAGTCACTCCTGGATTGTGACAGGAGTAGAGCCCGACGCCCATTAGTTTTATGTCACGATTTGTTTAATGGGGTGATAAAATGGATAGAGGCTCAATAAGATATCACTTTAACTCAGAAAATCGGGCTTGGTATGTGAAAAACAAGGGAGGTATTGATCCAACTTCCATCAGTGAGTTGAGTATAAGATGGATAGATGGAAGACTTAATGAGATGAGTGAGAAATACTACCTCAGGCATCAGGCCTTTGACAGCTCAAGGAGGAAAAACTTAGAAGACAAGATCCTCTTCACATCGAGTTTCAAGGAACTGAAAGGTGGCTCGACTGGATCCTCCAATTCCAGGCCATTCAGCATTGAGAAAGCACAAGAACTAATTAGAAACCCTATGACTATTACAGTGATCCAACCTACATCATCCTATAACAGCGCAACTCGACTGAATCCTCCAATTCTAAGCTATTCTAAAATAGTGTAAACAAAGGGATCGAAAGAGGTTGACATCCATAAAGTAAGAAGTCTCAAATGCCAATACATAACCAGAGCGACCAACGATTCATCAAAACTTTACAATCAGGATCCTTGCTCCACCATCAATCCTTTGAAAAATATCAAAACTAAGAATATATACTCCTAAACATTTTCCCAACAGAGGCCTTCTAGACTTTCGGGATGAGGCTTCTCTTAAATAAAATCTGGCCTGCACTCCTCTGTCATACGCCACCTTAATTCTGCATGGCTCACGCTAGAGGGTAGCTGAGCCCTTAAATGTCGAATTAGCGTGCGCAAACTTCCCTGGGAAGTCAAGGACTCGTCATGGCTTCTGTGGGGAAAAACTAGTACAAAGGACCACCTCGGGCGTACTTCCTACCAGGACCTCCATACCTTGCAATTAATGAGTGAGGTGAGGTTTCAACCACCCCCTCTCTTCTTCATTCATTCCAAGCAGGTATCAGGATTGATATCAAGTCGAACCAGTATCTGGAGAACACGGTGCCCCCCTTCTGAAACTCAACTCGGTACTTTTGGCCCCCTTTGTACAGCCTTTTCTACTCCCTCAAGTGACCACGGGCTGTGACCCTATGCTTATCCTCAAAGGTTCTTTCGACACTTTGGGGTTTGGGGCTTCAAGATATGAAGCCCTTACCCTTAGAACTCCCGAATGTTGACATGCCAATGTGATTAGATCTTGCACCGCGCATCCCTGGATCAGACAGCTAAAATGACGTTGGCATTTTTGGACCCATCTCATCACATGGTGCACGCTAGTGCCTTTTTACTAGGCCTATTCCTTTGTGACTGGGCGCTATGACCGTGGGCTCGACTCTGGGCACTTTCGATGTTTTGGGGTTCGGGGTTTCAAGATGTGAAATGATGCGGAGTGCTTACCCCTCGAACTGCCGAATGCCGACATGACATGATCGCGCACCACCTGTCCCTTTGGATGGAAGACTAAGATTACATCTTCGGTGCTGACACTATGAAAATCCCAAAGGGCTCCACCCGTGGCTCAGATCATGTGCCACACATCCTCTTGATCAATGGTCCTGATCCTTTCGGGATTTCTTGCACCAAGATTTCACAATGCGCTTCTTCCTCGAAATCCCCATCGACTAAACTGTGAAAGCATAGATGTGCGCCGCATGTCCTTCAGATGAATAGCCAAGATAGCATTTGTTATTTAAAAAGGGGTTTTCTTCATTCCTAGTATCGCTTAACGTGACCTGGCACTAGGACCATGGGCTCAGCTCCAAAGGTGCCTTCGACATTTCATCGATCAACAATTTCAGCTGCAGTGAATGGGAGGTACCTTGTCTCTCAAAATGTCGATCCCTGAAATGATGACTGGCTTCCACCTGTCCCAACTGGATCGAATGACCTAGATTTGTCTTGAAATATGGGTGCTATATCTTGCGCTAAATCTCAGGCAACTTGGTAGCCCCAAAAACCCGATGACCGTCGATCTTCTCTATTGATGGATCTCAGCCGCTGACGACATAACTTCACCTACTCGCTTGATTTGTAGCCTGAAATGATATTTTTTTCGTGTTGTGCTTGGGCGCTTCTCGTGCAACCTGCAGACCTAGATAATCTTGTGCCCAAGACAAGAATGGTTGTTAACAAACCCAACATAAACCTTAGACTCACTTGACATCTTTCATATTGAAACAAAACAATAAACTACACATCCATAAAACAAAAAGGCACTAAAATGTATAAATAAGTTTATACATTATATACAATAATTCACACTCAGGTGACCAACTTAAGAGTAATACTTGTTAAGATAGAGCCCATTTCTAGGCTCATACAAAGAATTACCTTTGAACTCAACCAGTTGATAAGGACCTTTTTCTAAGACTTTCTTAACAATGAACGGTCTGGACCACATGGGTTTCAATTTTCCTTCCCCCAAGGGATATTTATCTTGGTCATATACTAAGACAATATATTCTTTGGAGAAAAATCTATCTTGGACCAACCAATCATATTTACACTTGAAACTTTATTTGTGAGCCTCGTTGGCCAAGGCTGCATATCAACATTGATCGAGATATAGGAGATTCTCTTCAAGTGGAGTTGTGTTGGGAAGCAATTCCACTGCTAAATTAAGAGAGGGAATTTGGCACTCTATGGGAAAGACTACCTCCAACTCATAAATGAGTTGAAAAGGAGAGAAACCAATAGTATTCTTGACTAAAGTTCAATACACCTAAAGTGTGGAGTACAATATAAAATTCCAATTCGACTTGACCGAATCGATCGTCCATTCGATAATAGCCTTGAGAGACTTATTGACAGTTTGTGCCTGACCATTCACCTGTGGATAGTGTTAACAACAATTCTTGTCTTGGGCACAAGAATATTCAGGTCTGCAAGTTGCATGAGAAGCACCCAAGCACAGCATGGAAAAATCTTGTTTTAGGCTTCCAAGCAAGTAAATGAGAGAAATTATGTTGTCAATGACCCAGATTCATCCATAGGAGCAGATCAATGATCGGCGGGAAATCAAGGTTAGCAGAGTTGCAGCGAGATTAGCATGATGGGTAGCATCTATATTGCATGCAAGAAAACATATCAATCATCCATCCAAAGGATGTGTGGTGCGAGATCTAGTCACGTCAACATTTCGGCATTCAGGAGTTCGAAGGGTGAGGGTTTCACGTCATTCTACATCTTGAAACCCCAAACCCCGAAACATCGATAAGCGCCTTTGAAGCTAAGCCTATGGTCCTAGCACCTAGTCACGTCAAGCGAGCCTGGTAATGGAGGAAACCCTCTTCTAACATCAAATACCATCTCGACTGTTCTGCTAAAGGACACATGGCATACATCTGTGCTTTAGTGGTTTGGTCAATCAAGATTTTGAGGAAAATTGCATCGTGAACCTCTGGTACCAGAAATATTGAAAGGATCGGGACCATCCATCTAAAGGAAACATAATGCAATAGCTGAGCCACGAGTGGGGTCCTTATGGATTTTCATGATGAAAGCGTCGAGGTCATCTCAGCCATTCATCCATTAGTGAGGCTCAGGCACATTTAATTTAAAGAGGGCACAAATCTGGACGAGCGTAATCCAGGCACTCAAATTCACGGACGAAGTCCAATTCTGCACCCCCTCCATCATTCTGGATTTAACGAGAATGGGGGGGTCTAGAATCGGAGATAATGTATGCATGCATCTGGATGGCCCAAGTCTTGGCACTTAGATCTACAGTCTGTATTGAATTCCGGACCCCCCCATCGGTTCTGCCTTTAATGGAGGGGGAGGGTTCGGAATGGAATTTCACTATAGTGAGCCCCCTATCTATACATGGCATGAATATACTGGTCCCAATTCCTCACCACCTACCATGTGTCCCTTTTGCCCAATCACCTCTGCCTCAACAACTCCCTCCATTCCCTGTCTCCTATCCCCGTATCACTTCCACGAAAGCACCCCTTTTCCCCCCACCTCACCTTCACCATACTGGCACCTACAACATCCTCGTCAAGCATGCCACATCTTCCACCTTTCATCCCATGAACCATTCGAATGGTCCAGGTGGCCCCTCGAGAAGACCTCCACATCCCCAAAAGGTAGAGTTGACCAAAACCGTTCCTGATCTCAAGAGGGCAGTTATTGTAGTTGTTGGAGGTGGTTAGACATTGTCTCCATCATAAATGGAAAGTCTAGCAAAAGACTAAAGCTGGTCAATTCATCTGTAGCAGGATAGTCCAAAATATGATAGCGTCTATCATAGGTGCACAATCGGCCAGAGTCTGCATGCGCAGACTGTCAGAGGACACGCAGATGCAATGTTTTTAATGCAGCGTCTTGTTTTTTCTGTTGTTGTTGTTTTGAGTATATGAAGGTGTTTTCGCCATTTTGGGTAATCATCGATGGTTGAGCAAGGCTTCTGATTGTAAATTTTTGATGAAGCGTTGGTCTCTCTGGTTATGTATTGGCATTTGAGACTTCTTACTTTATGGATGTCATCCTCTTTCCATCTCTTTGTTTACACTGCATTAGAATAGCTTGAAATTGGAGGATGAAGTCAAGTTGCGCTATTATAGGATGATGTAGGTTGGATCACTATAATAGTCACAGGGTTTCTAATCAGTTCTTGTGCTTTCTCAATGCTGAATGGCTCAGAATTGGAGGATCTAGTCGAGCCACCTTTCAGTTCTTTGAAGCTCAGGGTCAAGAGGATCTTCTCTTCTAAGTTTTTCCTCCTCAAGATGCTGAAGGCCTGATGCCTAAGGCAGTCTTGCTCACTCATCTCATTAAGTCTTCCATCTATCCATCTTATATTCATCTTACTGATAGAAGTTGGATCAAGACCTCCCTTGTTTTCTACACACCAGGCCTGGTTTCTTGAGTTAAAGAAATATCCTCTTGAGTCTCTATCCATTCGATCACCCCATAAAAACAATCGTGACATAAAACTGATGGGGGTCGGGCTCTGCTCCTGCAACAATCCAAGAGAAACTTCCGTTGCCAACATTTCTGGCACCGTTGCCAGGGACGAAGTTGAATATTTTCCCCAGGATTGAACGACAATGATTAACTGATTTTGAAGGTGTATCAGATATCAGAGTTATGAAGATTGCTATTGTGCACCTAGCGACTTCACTGTGGCAACTCCATTGTTTCCACTTCACTGTTTCAGCTGTGGCTACTATTGGCACACCTGAAAGCTGACCCAGAGGAGCTTTCTCGAGAAGGTTTCAGCAGCTACTTTCTCAGCTTGAGAAGTTTCCTGGGGTAACAACAATGTAAGATCTAGCCTTTGATGGTGAACAAAGACCAGGCATATTCAAAGCTGTGAATCTTTCACCTGGAAACTCCATGATTCAAGGATCGATTGGCGACTCCACTGGTTTGATATGGAGAAAATCTTAGCTCAAAGGTTTGCTTTCTGTGACTTTTCTCAGATAGTTGGTTTTCCTAATGCACTTCTTGATAGAGACCAATGGGAAAATTTCCTCCCTGAATTTCATGCAACAGTTTCAAAGGTACCAGATGAGCATTTAATGGACTTTCATGAGGTTATTCATCGACTTAATATCACGCATGAAGATGTCCAGATTAAGATCTTTAGGTATTCATTGAAGGGAGTTGCTCTTGAATGGTGTCAGTCTCTTCCCGCTGTAAGCATCCACTCTTTAATAGGTTTTCATACGACTTTCAATTCATTTTGTAAAGATTATTTTCCAGCTGATTGTTTGTATGAAAACTATTGTGAGGAGTTTTCTTCACTTCATGAAGCCTCTTCTAGCCCTGAAGACTAGGTCCATGATGAATCTTTTACTGTGGAGGAAAGAATTTGCCAGAAAAATATAGAGGTGTTGAATGATATTAATTGTGTTAGCCCTAGAATGGAAGTATTTGACATCATATCAGATGCCTCTGTTCTTTTAGATGTTCATAACGATCAACATGCCTCTTGTAGAAATTACGTGTTTATGGAGGAAATGTGGTTTATAGTAGATGGATTACCTGGGTATTAGGTTGAAGCAGATGTTCCTAGTAGCCCTGCTTATGACGATGACGACCTCCCCATTTTTAAAGAAGAGATGGTTGTGGAGGAAGATTTTTCTCTTTTCCTTCAAGGGGTTTCTCACGATATATTTTTACTTAAGATTAAAGAGAAAAAAATTATGTATGAATAGACAGAAGCAGCAGATACCACTATCCCTGAAACATATATTTTTTATGGGATCACTATTCTGGAGTAGGAATATAGAAATGAAGTTCAGCCCCTTTTTGATGAATATTATAGTGATGATGGGAAACAAGCTTATCCTACATTTGATCACTATGAAGATGCTGACCGACATGACAGCAAGAAGATCCATCCCATCATCCCTATTTATGATGAATATGAATCTGACCCGGGGGAGAGCCAACCAGAAGAGGAGAAAGAAATAGAGGAGCAGAATATTTCCTGTCTAGAGCCAGTTAGCGAGCAGCCACCGCCTGAGAGTAGTAAGCCTATGTCAGTTGTTCACCAAGCTGTGCTTATCATAGATATTCAGCCACATGTGAACAACTGTGTAGCAGAGGAGGCTGTCTGTCACCCATTTTCTAGAATTCGCCACTCATTCTATGACCCTGTCAGCAAGTACATGGAATGGTATTTCCTCTATGCCTTAGATCCGCCCACCTTCATATTCATGAAAACCCTTGAAGATGAATCAAAGGATGTAACCATTCTGATCTCCTGGTTACATCGTTTGTTATCCATCATCAACAGAAGGAAGGATCTTCTATTCAGGGAGTTGCTTGAATGGATATGGTGGAAGTTTGCTTTCACCTAGCCCATGTAAAGGATTCTGATAGTTTAGGACTGTACATAAATAATCTCTTTTGAGCATGTATCTTGTTTTGTTTCACTTTTATTTCTCAGCCTGTATTTTCAGCAGGGGGTGTTTTGAGCATGAATCCATAGCCCAATAGCAAGGCACGGGAACTACAAAATGAGTCCTTAGAGAATCACAGGGACAACTCTATCCCCCATGGAGCCTAATGTTAACAACAATTCTTGTCTTGGGCACAAGAATATTCAGGTCTGTAAGTTGCACGAGAAGCGCCCAAGCACAGCACAAAAAAATCTCATTTTAGGCTTCCAAGAAAGTAAACAGGAGAAATTATGTTGTCAACGGCCCAAATTCATCCATAGGAGAAGATCGACGATTGGTGAGAAATCACGGTTAGCGGAGTTGCGTCGGGATTAGCGCGATGGGTAGCGTCTATATTGCATGCAAGAAAAGATATCAGTCGTCCATCCAAAGGACACATGGCATGAGATCTTGTCACGTCGGCATTTCGACATTCACAAGTTCGAAGGGTGAGGGTTTCACGTTGTTCTACATCTCGAAAGCCCGAACCCCGAAATGTCGATAAGCACCTTTGAAGCTAAGCCTATGGTCCTAGCACCCAGTCACGTCAAGCGAGCCTAGTAATGGAGGCAGCCCTCTTCTAACATCAAATACCATCTCAACAATTCTGCTGGAGGACACACGATGTACATCCATGCTTTCGCGGTTTGGTCCATTGGGATTTTGAGGAAAATTGCATTGTGAACCTCCGGTTCCAAAAATCCTAAAAGGATCGAGACCGTCCATCTAAAGGACACACGGCACAATAGCTGAGCCACGAGTGGGGCCCTTCGGTATTTTCATGATGAAATCACCGAGGTCTTCTCAGCCATTCATCCATTAGTGATGCTTGGGCACATTTAATTTAAAGAGGGCATAGATCTGCACGGGCGTGATCCAGGCACTCAAATTCACAGACGAAGTCCAATTTCACACCCCCTCCGTCACTCTAGATTTAACGAGAAGGGGGGGGGGTCTGGAATTGGAGATAATGTATGTGTGCATCTGGACAGCCCAAGTCTCAGCGCTTAGATCTATGGTCTGTATTGAATTCCAGACCCCCCCATCGGTTCTGCCTTTAATGGATGGGGGCGGGGGGGTCCGGAATGGAATTTCACTATAGTGGCCCCCCTATCTATACATGGCATGAATATACTGGTCCCAAGTCCTCACCACTTGCCATGTGTCCCTTTCACCCAACCACCTCCACCTTAACACCTCCCTCCATTCGTTGTCTCCTGTCCCTATATCACTTCCATGAAAGCACCCCTTTTCCCCCCGTCTCACCTTCACCATATTGGCACCTACAACATCCTCATCAAGCATGCCACATATTCCACCTCTCATCTCGTGAATCATTCGGCTGGTCTAGGTGGCCCCTCGAGATGACCTCCACATCCCCAAAAGGCAAAGTTGACCAGAACCATTCTTGATCTCAAGAGGACAGTTATTGCAGTTGTTGGAGGTGGTTAGACATCATCTCTGTCATAAATGGAAAGTCCAACAAAGGACTAAAGCTGGTCAATTCGTCTGCAGCAGGACAGTCCGAAATCTGATAGCGTCTATCATAAGTGCACGATCGGCTAGAGTCTACATGCGCAGACTGTCAGAAGACATGCAGATGCAATGTTTTTAATGCAGTGTCTTGTTTTTCCTGATGTTGTTTTTTTGAGTATATGAAGACATTTCACCATTTTGGGTAATCATCGATGGTTGAGCAAGGCTCTTGATTGTAAAGTTTTGATGAAGCGTTGGTCGCTCTGGTTATGTATTGGCATTTGAGACTTCTTACTTTATGGATGTCAGCCTCTTTCCATCTCTTTGTTTACACTGCTTTAGAACAGCTCGGGATTGGAGGATCTAGTCGAGTTTCTCTATTATAGGATGATGTAGGTTGGATCATTGTAATAGTCACAAGGTTTCTAATCAGTTCTTGTGCTTTCTCAATGTTGAATGGCTCAGAATTGGAGGATACAATCGAGCCACCTTTCAGTTCTTTGAAACTTGGGGTCAAGAGGATCTTGTCTTCTGAGTTTTTCCTCCTCAAGCTGTCGAAGGCCTGATACCCGAGGCAGCCTTGCTCACTCATCTCATTAATTCTTCCATCTATCCATCTTATACTTAGCTTACTGACAGAAGTTGGATCAAGACCTCCCTTGTTTTCTACACACCAGGCCTAGTTTCCTGAGTTAAAGCTATATCTGCTCGAGTCTCTATCCATTCGATCACCCCATTAAAACAATCATGACATAAAACTGATGGGTGTCAGGCTCTTCTCCTGCAGCAATCCAGGAGTGACTTCTGACACCAACAGATAGTATGGTGACAAATGTTCTTGATTAAACCCAATATTTGATGTCAACTTAGTCATCATCTTATTTTAGAAGTGGCTACCATGGTCTGTGATAATCTCCTTTGGAATATCGAACCTAGCTACAATCTGGTTAAAAACAAAAAGCGCGATCATTTCTCCATCGTTACTAAATGTTGGCATGGCCTCAACCCAATTAGTGAATTATTATACTGCAATGATGATATAACGAAGCCACCTAGCCAAAGTTGGGTGGAATGTAGTGAAATCAATCACCCACTTAGTGAAGGGACCAATAGTAATAACTAAAACCACGGGAGAAGGATGTACCCAGATATTCTGAGAGAAGATCTGGCATGAGTGACACTTCTTGACCATCTCTACACAATATTTAATCAACAAGGGACAAAAATATCGAGCACAATCAATTTTATAGGTTGTTGCCAACCCAGATAAGTGACCACCATGTACTCTAGTGTGACAATCATTCCAAACCATCTCCGCCTCTTCATGGTGTTGGATCATGTTGTCATCGATGCCAATGCTTTGATTGATTGATGTCATTGATTGATGTCAAGTGATTGATTGATGTCAAAGGATTGATTCATTGATGATTGATGTAATATAATATGTATTGTCCTTGATACATGATGAATATGGATCGATGTGGTTCCATTGGTATATGATGCATTGTTGGGAAAATGTATAGATGACTCATTATTGTCAAAATATGGATACTCAGAGCTCAAGTTCTGAAGAGAAGGGTCATCTACAGAAGTGGGTGAAGAAGACAGAGCAGCCAGATCAGAATGAAATATTGAAGGGAAGTTCAAATGTG
>JZKD02S1676599.1:500200-513660 GCA_000966675.3 Picea glauca | reverse complement strand
GTCAAATTCCCCCCTCATATTCTGCAACCAGTATGTGCTTTCCCTGATCTTCTTGGCCACCTGAAAAAGGTTCGAGCCACAGATTTGGGAACTTTGAGTGTTTTCCTTTGGACTCATTTTCTTTATCCCACTTCAAAACTAGGTCTCCTACTTAGAATTGTTTTTATTTGGACTTATGTTTTTCAAAGCATCTTTTAACTATTTGTTGATGAGCGATGAACTTAAATTTATCATTAAATTGGATTACTACCTTTTCATTAAAGTGCGTGAGAGGGATGGCCTTCGTCCATCTCATAAAGTAGTAGGTAGCAGTCAAGATATATTTATGTTATTTCAAAGAATTGGGAGTAATTTCTCCTATGGCATCTCTTCCCCATTGTTCGAATGGTCTAGATATGGTCATTGAATGGAGTAGAATGGCTTCCATTGTTTCCCTACCAACACTTATCTGACATGATTTACATTTCCTGGCATATGCATGAGAGTCCCTGAACAGAGTAGGCCAATAATGACCAACCCTTAATATTTTGTGAGCTATGGTTTCTCCTACAAAATGTCCACCTGTTGAACTGTCATGGAGTTCTCTCAATACTTTTTATGCATCATTGTGTTCAAGGTATTTAATGAGTACTCTGTCATAATTTACACTGAAAAGAACATAATTTATGAGGCTATATTGAGCATATTTTATCCTGAGATCTCTCCTTTCTCTAGGGTTTAGGGTCTCTAGACAAGTTCCATGATGTAGGATATAAGACAAGTTTTATACCAAGATTCCTACCTGGGAGGTGCATATAAGGCTTCATTGTACCATAATGAAAGCTCATTTTCCCAACCAAACTCTTCTATGTTAATCAAATCTTGGGCCTCTGCGACTAGTTTACACAACCCTTGACCCTGGACTATTTTGGCAGGTTTTATGTCTAGATAAAATTCTTGGATGACTTCCATCCAATTTCTCCATATTTCTCCATATCTTTCTGAGTTAATAGAGATCATACCATTGGATGAGGTACTATGACTTTAGTGTGTTTTTTCAGGATATAGGATCTGAAATGTTTGACCAATTTATATATTTCATAAGATTGTTTGTCTATAGAAGGGTAGTTTAGCTCGGCTCCTTGGAGGTTAGTGCTCATAAAGGATACTGGTTCTTCATTGTTTTCATCATCTTTTTGGGTAAGTACTGCAACCAAGGATTGGTTAGAAGAAAAGGTATAAAGGAACAAAATCTTTGTTGAAGTGAGGGCTTCGCAATACTGGTTCTTGGGAGATGGAAGTTTTGATTTTATTGAAAGCATATTTATTTTCTTCATCCTATTTGAACTCTACATATTTCTGAATCATTTTTTTTAAGGGTTTAACCATTTCAGAAAAATCATGAGTAAATTTTCTCACAAAGTTGATTTTCCCAAAGAAAGATTGCATCGCCTTTTTATTGTGGGGCAAGGGGAGTTGAGATATCACTTTTATCCGCTCAGGGTCAATGCTAATTCCTTCTTGAGATATAATATTACCTAGTAGTTTCCCTTACTCGATGCCAAAGATGGTTTTCTTAGGGCTCGAATATATTTCATATTTCCTACACCTTTTAAAAATCTGAGTCAAATTTTGAATGTGGTCTTCCTTATTTTTTGAGTATATCGTTACGTCATCTAAATAGACTACCACACACTTATTAATCAATCCCCCAAAACATACATTCATAGCACTCTGGAAGGTCACTCTTGCGTTAATCATCCCAAAGGGCATGCATCTATAATAAAAGATTCCCCACTTGGTTCTGAAGGTAGTTTTTAATCGGTTATCTTCTAAGACTAGGACTTGGTTATATCCCGAGAAACTGTCTAGGAGGGAAAACCTTTCAGAGCCTGAAACTGTCTATAAGAGTTGTTCCATGGGTGGGACTGGGTAGTTATATTTTTCTGATGCTATGTTAAGGTATCTGAAATCCATGCACAGATGGATCTCCCAGACTTCTTCCTGACATGCACCATATTGGCTACCCAGGCAGAGTGTCTTATCTGAAAGACAATCTTAAAATATAATAATTTCTTCAGCTCTTGATACATTAGTGGTTCCAAATATGGGTGGTACTTTCTAAGATTTTGTTGGAAGGGTTTTATTCCATATTTTAACGAGATCATGTGCTGGATAATGTGAATATCGTATGTTTTCAAATATCGATAAGACCAAGAAAAGACATATTGATATTATTTAAATAGTTTAAGATAAGATTTATTGTCTTCTTTGGACGCTTTCTTTCCTAAATTGACATTCTTGGGGTGCTCAAAGGTGTTTAGGTTTATAGTTTCATATATAGGACATAATCTCCATGTTTTTGCATTCTTTGGCCCTTTGAATCTCTCCCTTAAGTAAAAAAGGTTCTCCAGATTGGCCACTCCTTTAGGTATCATGTGAAACATGGGTTTGTCATAAGAATGATCTATTACCTTTGGTTGTTCCTGGAGATTTGATTATGTGAGTAGTTCTTGGAATAATTCATCATCAATGGCCAAATCCCTAAAATTCTCCTGATTGGTCAGGAAATCTACAATTTCTTCATCCCCTTCAAAAAATTTCTAGTTAGAAACGTTGTTAGGTACCGAAGGATTGTAGAGCAGTTCCACTACAAACCTAGAGGCTTCATAATCTTCTAAAGGAGATAATCTCGAGGCTGTGCTGGCTAGAGCATCGCCAAGGGTATTTTTTGTCCTGGGAACAACAATAATGTTCAAGAACTCAAAATTGTCTATTAGTATGTGTACCTCTCGCTGGTAATTTATTAAGTGAGGTAAATTGCAATGGAAAGTATTCTTTACTTGCTTGACGATAATTTCAAAGTCTCCAAAAACCTTCAATTCCTTGATTTGTAAATCGATGGCTTTGTTTAGTCCCTATACTAGAGATTTAGATTTAGTAGTGTTATTAGTGAATTCAAATTCTAATCTGCAGGATAATAAGTTTCATGTTACTTTTGGGTCAATGAGGATGCATCCCGCTCCCGACCCTTCTTGCAATTTAGAACCATCAAAGTGCAACATTTAAAATTTGGGGAGGGGAATTTCTAACTTCTTCATGTCTAGCTACCTTTTCACTTTCAACTTCGTTTTCTACTACTCCTGTCAAAGAATCCTAACAAAGGATGTTTTCTTCTGTGGTCGCTAGTAAGTCCATTTGAAATGTCATTTCTTATTTTTGTGGGGAAGGTATGTCAAACATGTGGGGGGTGAAACTACATAAATAAAAATCACAGGAGTGGTTTCCTAACACAAGGAACTCTATTGACAAGGGTTCATTTCGGGTCTCTAAATCCATGATGATATGTTTGAGAAATATTTCTTTATCAGTGTTGATCATTTGTGTATTCCCTTTCAATGGAAACCAGAGGTGAGCCCAATCGACACTAAAGTATTTGTTTAATTTCTCATATGAGTATCGTCTAAGTAGCATTCCATAGGCCTTCGATATGTCTACCATGATTATATCAATTACTTGGACAACTTTGGGGTGTGTATCAATTCTGATCATGAAATCTTTCAGTTCCTGAATGAATTTTACCTAAGTTCTATCTAGTTGTATAATGTGTTTAGCACTTTTGACTAGGGTTGCATTCAGTTTCTTGTAGATTGTCAATGGCATCAATTTTGAAGATGCCCCTGAATCAACTAGGAAATTATGTATATTTATGTTAAAAACCTCAAACATCAAGAGGAAAGGAGGAACAAAAGGGCGTCCTTTTTTATCCAAAGAACAAGCATTCACATTCATCTTATTTGTTAAGTCCGTGGGATATGGTGCGTCACCTTGGTTAATGTTTTTCATAGAGGTATCTGTTAACTTTAATTCTTATAACAAAAAGTCCTTTTGTTGAGGAATCCTACACATGTCCATGACATACACATTAGCTTTCATATTCTTCAAATATTCTACTACGTTGTAGTCTAGCTTAGGCGCTTCTCATGTATGTATGTTCATGGGATTTTTTGGGGAAGAGAATAGGGGTTTGGGGTGATTGATCGCTTGATTCCCTCAATATGATTGAGTAGTGGTGGGATTACTTTGGACAGGTTTACTTCTACTTCACATTTGCACAACCATAATTTAAGTCAAAGGTCCGTGCAACTCAATGACACCGTTGAAAGGTATCGGGTGATCAATATCCCATAACAACAGGGCGGTATCTTCAGGTGGTTCTTGACTTTCTTGAATGATGATACCCATTTTCAAGTCACTGGGTTGTCCGTTCAAAGAACATTCATCTAGAAATCATTTAGCCATTAGATTCATATCATGCAACCATTGGGGGAAGTCCCTTTCTAAATGTTTTTCTTAATGGTACATACAAAAGGAGTCAGATGCTACATTCCCTAAGTTGATGTTATGGTTGGATGGGGAGGTTATATAAACTTTAAAGGTGGGTTTCTTTTAAAAGATGGTTTATAAGGCCTTTGGCTTTGGTTTCCTTCCCTGACACTTCTTTTCATATTTACGATCTCATTGGAATTTTTTTTGATCATTTGTTGAAGTTTTTCTAGATCCCCTCCCTCTTTCTCAGGACCTTTTTTTGTTTGTTTTCTTGAGGGTCTTGTTAACAAAAGTCCTCTCTTATGTAGAGGTTGTGATTCCTTTTTTATTAGTGATATCTGACCTTCTTTGCATCCTTTCATTTGGAATTCAATCATGTTAGTTTCTTCAAAATTTTCATCTAGAATATGTGTTGACGATAAAAATCTCATTGAGGATTTCTCCCAAAAAATATTTCTTAAGCCTATTATCTAAACTATGCTAACGATATATAATACTAGTAGGTGGGAGCCCCTTGTAGACTAGAGGATTAGAGATAGTATTTTCACACCTTTTATGTTGTTGTTTCGATGCTTCTTACAAGGTTATACATGATTGATGACAAGATATTGGTTTTGTTTGCAACATAATGGAAGATGGATAATACATTTTATGTGCTGATTCCGTTATTCTAAGATCTAAAATTCCATGTTATGAATGGATTATATTTATTACATTGTCATTGTCTCCATGATTAATTACATGTTACACTTGAAAAAGATACATGTTAGTAACAACAAGAGACAAGAGCAATATGAAAAAATCCAAGAAAGGGAACTATACTATGCTATCCTATGCTATACTATGAGCAAATGAAATAAAAGTAATTAATGTTAGTCCTAACTAGCAATGTTAGTGGATATATGATTTGTATTGAGTTATATTGGGCACATTTGATATATGTGATTGTATGGTTTTGGCAATGGTTAATATGAATTTGGGTGGTGAAATTGGCAAGCAATATGTGCAAGTTTCGATGTATGGAATTAATGGCATGGATTAATTGTATGGTTTTGGCTAGCTGGCGTGTACTATGAAATTGAATGAATGGAGAATGGAAGTGATGTGCAGTAAATGCATGTCAATCCATACTTCTCCCAATGGGTCATCACCCTAACATGGTTCTTGTTCATTTGGTTTTTTTGTGGTTAACCTCCGAGATTCAAGCATAAAGGGAACTGCTCGAACAACTCGCATTTTTAAGGCCATTAGTTACAGGTATGGCTCTTTTCACCCATCCATGAATTCTCTCTGTCTATGAAATGAAAGTTGACTCGATAATATGTTGGTATGTGTTTTATTGATATTGGAAACTGTGTAAATGCGTGGTGTTTTCAATGGAATGACTGTGTGTGTTATTCGTTGAAAATCGAAAAATCGATGGTTGAAGTTGTGATTTCATTGGATGTTCTGTGTGGTGGAAACTGTGATGGCTCTTTGTTGTCTTTATGGGTATTTTGTTGGATGGTTTCACTTTGTTTAGCCTTGCTATCCACCTCCTCAAAATTAATGGTAACCACACACGGTTGTATTTGGTGCTATGGGGTTGATGTGTATGTTTTGAACCACCTTTTTGTCACTGTATATCTTTTTCACCTGGTCGTGGGCTTATTTTGTGGTACTGGCATCAACACAGTTGGTTATTGGGTGACCATTATGTCAATAAGTATGATTTAGGGTTGGTTGGTAGTACCTGGGGTCTTCATTTCCATCAGCATGGTTATAGGTGGTTCAACTCTTGAGAAGAGCGTGAGGGTTATGACTCCACGCGTTCTTGATATTTGCTACTCTCCGGTGAAAAATCGTTGCTCCTCTGGATCGTGGACTACCCTACCTAGTGTTGAAATGTCATGTTATTTTACAAAGATAAGGGTTATAAGGCTTGTGGTTCCACCATTCTTGTCTCAAAGGTTCTCACCTACTGTTGATATGGTCGACCTCCAGTCTCCCTGTGTATGGTGACCAAATGAATCCTTGATTATTTCTTATGTTCATTGGTTACAGAGCCCGATTTTGATAAACTCAACTAGTTACACTGTGTCAGGTATCTTGTTGAATGTCATAAGTTGGTTGATTAGTATTGACAATGGCTTTTATTATTGGCTCATATCTTTTTGATCAAGTTGTTGGAGAGTTGTAATTGGAAATGATAATTGGTATACATTTGTTGCCTCCTTTGTTGTGATAGTTGAATTGATAACCCAACTCATTTTTTTTATTTTGGTTGATTGGGGGTAAATAGTAATGTACAGTCACAAAGATGCCTCTTTTCATTATGCGTTGGTCTGTGTGTTCCTACAATGTGTTATAAATTGAAGTTGGTGGTTTCTTTGTGTTTAATTTTCCCCGATCGATATCATTGCAATTTGAAGAGTTGATGACTGTGACTAGGATGTCTACTGTGTATGATTGATGTAGACATCGTGCATCATTTTGTTTTATTACACCATCAGAGATGAAGCATAGGGTTTTGGTAATATGGTTTCATTACAAATTTAATTGTTAATATTGTCAAAGGAATGGAATTGGGTATGTTTTAAAAGTGTCTGTTCAACTCATGAAAGACCTGTGTCTATATTTGATTTGAGGATTTATAAATTATGGGCAGTGGTTGATGTTTTTATATGCTGAACATAGTTGAAGCCATATCACTGTGTGTTCCTTTGAATTTTTTTTTAAATATAAAAGGAAAGGAAATGAAAAGAAACAAAATTATTTTAACAAGATGTTTGAAAGGCATAGTGATTCTGAGTATGATGATACACTGTGTTAATAAAAAGGGTTGAAGATTTAAATGTGGGACAATGAACAAGTTTAACACACAGTAATTGTTTAATTGGGATTGGAATAGTTGTATTGAATGCATAACTTCTTTTATGGATTACTTAATTCATTTTTTGAACAATATTCGCTATTTTCCCTACCATTATTCCACTTTTCACAACATTACAATTCCCCTCGCCTTCCCATATTCACTATCCAGTCCACGTTCTTAAAATTTAATTATAGTTAAGATAAATTATGTCTTATAACAGTTAAAGAGATCGTATAGGGATGAATTACAGTGATATATTCTTTTGGTTTACGACATAGTTGATTGTTTGATGTCTGTGAGCTGTAATCATGATCTTTTCCCCATCATTTTACACTTTTCGCTCAATACAATCCCTTACATATCCCAAAACCCTTGTTCACTACCTTCTCATTGAAAAATATTAAACGATTTGTATGGATTCGATTGCATGAGTCTTATATGTTGTTGATCCAAATTTTATTTCATATTTAAAAGCGTTGTCATGTATGGTTGTTAAAGAAACTATTTCCTAATCAATAATGCATACAGGAATGAGCTTTTTCAGCAGAGGTAGCCATGACCGGGGTAAGTGAGTTAGAGGAAATTGGAACAGGGGCCTTAGAAGGCCAATATTCTCTATACACTTTGATGCAGACTCGTAAGTGTTAGGACAACTATTTGAAGCTGGATTTTTTAACTAGATTAGGAAAGGAGTGGTCCAACCTAGGCCTAAATGGCCTCCCTTCCAAGCCCCACAGGTCCATCATATCCCAGTTCCTCCTCATGTCTCACTGCAACCTGAAGTCCCTAAAAATGACGGATGGTAGGATATTGTCCACCTGACAGTCTCCCAACATCGTGGCCATCCTAGCTTATCTCTACCTGCCCCTCCACCAGTTAATCAAATTGCCCAAGTTTCCCCTAACCACTCACTAGTACAGTCTTCCGATGCAAGAAAAAGGTTAAAAATTGAGGCCCACCATGCTCATGACAAAGGAAAAGATGATGATTCCCTTTCCTCACCCTCAAATGACTCTACCAAATCCATGTCCTCCCGCATGCATTTGAGATATGATTTCTCTCATGTGATCAGTGAGATTAGGCCTAAGGGATACACACAGCCTAAGGCAAATTCATAGAGATCAAAAGGTGACAACAACAACAACAAGGGAAATATTTCATCCCAGAGTGGCAAATATGGATTTTAAGTTTTAATTTATTAATTGTTGAGAATAGTTGACTTTTAAAATTTTGGAGAGCACACTATTTTTTTGATGTATGGGTAGTATATTTTTGGAAATAATTTCAATTATCATTGATATAAATTGTCAAAATATGAAAGTGATGATGGGAGTCACGAGGAGGTATGTTTTGTTTGATTAAATAGTTGTGTTATGATTGTTAAAGAACTAAAGGGAGTAACAAGGGGTCCCACCTACTAGTTATTATTTATTAAAAACCCTTATTATGATTTTATTACTTTTCCCCCTTAACTAAAAAGTTGGTTTAGTATTAGTTAACTTAACTAAAGAAGTATTTCAACTACTTCAACCAATTCTAATTTGATTAAAGACAAAAGGAAAATGAGGAACACAAGCAGAATAGAAGGAGAAGCAGACTAAGCTTTTCTCTTTGAGATTTGTTGAGATAATTCAGTTTTCATTCATTCCTTAATTCATTAGAAGCCTAATTATTTTTTATGATAGTAGGGTCCTATTGTAGACAACAAGATTCATGGTTGAATTACATCATTCAGACAATTTTTTTTTTAGACATGTTGATTTATCTTTGATAGTCTATGTAGACTTGTCTTTTTGTGAATTAAATTTCATGACTGACAAAGGATATTGTGCAGAGTTGAGTGGGAAACAATATGTGGCAAGTTGATCCAACTTTTAAAGTTCAGTTTTTTACTTTCTGTCAGAAATCCTTTTGTATGTTTCATCAAGGACATCTAAGTTTGACTTTGGTCCAAAACTTCCTTAGGAAATTTTGTCAAGAGAACAATTCTTTTGATGAATTGGAATGAAATAAACGATTTCTTTATGTCTCATCTATTTTTATTATTGAATTGGTGTCTTTACTTCTGTCTCTATATCTATTTCAACATTTGTTATGTTCAGAAAATTACATAAATAATGAATTTTTCAACAAGATTTTATTTATAAAAATAACCAGCCTAAGCACTTGTAAATAATACTTGTGAATTAGGATACCAATTTTGATGGCTATAAACATAGGGTGATATTCCTGTCTATCTTGCTTTAGCCAAGAGGGATCTGAAAATGTTTGAGTAAGATCATTTCATATATTTTCCTCAACATTTATTTGGCAACCATACTAGGGAGATCTTCAATATCTCTCTGGTTCATTTTTATGCTTGATTATCATCGAATACATCTATTTTTATGATATTTGTTCTTTGACTACTTTATTTCTTAATGATTGTACCTATTGCAAGGAAGCCCAATATTGAGCCCAGTCTTCAAGATAAAACCAACATTTCTTTGAATTTGTTTAACACCATTTTAGACATTGTGAATACTCAGGATGAGCTTAATCATTCTTGGGAAGCAATTAAATGAGACATTAGTGCCGAAGAACATTGGGAAGATAAACATAGATAGCCTAGAAATCATCAATAACCTTCTTCTTCCTTCAGCCTTGGCCTTCCTTTCATGTCCTTAGAATCTCTTGTTTCTAGGAGAAGAAGAGGCTTATCACCTAAAATTAGTCCCATTTTTGAAATAGGAAGAAGGAACGTTGTGTTATCAACCCAACAAAGTGATCTGAGGAGAAACTTGTCTGATTCATTCGATTTGTCTTTCTCTGCCTTACCTGTCATCGATAAGATGGAATATAGTGGTGGATCTGGTGGCATTAGAAGTGCTTCATCCTCTCAGTATTCATCTTTGTCAGTGATTGCTAGCTTATATAGCCACCATATCCCTATCCAATCTATCACAAATCCCACCAAAGTCAACAAAAGGTATGGGATTTTTCAATTTGAAGAATATGCCACAACCACACCATGGCATGTTTCCTCTCCTCTTAACCTATCACCTTCTACTCATCCACTTCCTAAATTCAAAGAGAATATTCCTAGGTTTTTGATGAATAACATTGTCACTACAAATGAACACCTAGTGGAATTTTCTAATGCTTGTCACAACATAGGAGCCAATGAAAATGATACTTACATGCGCTTATTTGTCAATTCCTTGGAAGGAAAGGATGCAACCAATTTGTTTGACCTTTGTTGGCCCATGACCAAGTTTTTAGGATCCTTGGTCATGTTTGACCTATTTTGGGACTTCAACAAGTTGTCGAAGGTGGAGCACAAGTCGAAGCGGAGATCGCAGGAACTTGGCCCCTTTCTAGGGATTTTAGGGTTTTGGGCTTATGTAACGAGTATGGGGATGTCAGCGCATGGGGTTACCCATGTTTAGTCCCTTTTGTAATGTATAAATAGAAATATAGGTGATGTAAGTAGAGTGTGTATGTGATGCTAAGTGAAAAGGTGCAAGTGTATGGTACCAAGTGCTAAGTGCAAGTGATAGTTGTACACGCTTTGTGCATGCTCTGTTGAGAACTTGCAGAGCTAAGTGAAAGTGACTGTAAAGGATTTGTGTTGTAACCTAGCTTAGGGAAGGAGGATTTGGTGAGGTGCGTACAGATCTCTTGTCCTATGCGGAGTAGGATATTTTAGATCTATGCATGTAGTTGATTGACCAAAGATAGTAAAAGAGAAGAAGAGTTGGTGGATGTAGCCCTAGACTGGGGGTGAACCATGTATATCTTGCATTGATATGTTTTTTGTGATGTATTGATGTGGTTATGTGTTTACTTGCTTAAGTGATTTGATATAGATGAATGATAGATAGATCTGTTAATTCTTTGTGATTAATTGATCAGGGGATCAAATTTTGCTCAAAACTTCAAAGTGTTCAGAATCACTTCAAACTGAACGAGTGCATAGGCCTCGTCGTTGTGAACCCAACGCAACTCGTTTCATCTCAAACGGACATCAGGAGCGAGAGATATGGCGATCTGTTCGTCAATTCAAACAGGCAAAATTTTTTATGCTGACTGGATAGTCCGTACAGTCCGTACAGTCTGACATGGCAGGGCCGTATAGACTATACAATGAAGTGTCAGGTGATGACGTGGTTGGTAGATATTGAATCCATAAGTGACACATGTCCTTTTGATGGCAAATGGTATGAGGACACGTGGCCCAATCCATGGGCGCCACATGTCACTCATTGTTTGGGTTGTGGTTGTTATGTAAAATGTTTGGAGTCCGTCAGGTTCGACCCCCGGACCTCCCACACCTCATAGCACCTTCATACGACCACCCGACCAATAGACCACAAGTTGTTGCTTATTATGTATGTGCATTTAAAAATATTTAAAGTTGCAATTTGTTTTGTTTGGCGAGGGGTCGGGCCAGGGCTTAGCCCCGACCCGTGGTCGCCTGCAATGTTATATGACCGTGCCATATGTATAGTAGCCGATAGTTGTATGTGTGCATGATTTTGAAACCTAGCCCGTGGTATTGTTAAACCATATGACCGTGTGTGGAGCGCGGGGGTTAGTTTCAAACGATTGTAACCTTTTTAACCACTTTTTTCCCATACGAGTGGTCACATGATCCATATGCCTAGGTGCCTAGGTGGTTAGGGGTTGGTGCGCCCTTAACCGTTCTACGATTTTCACCATTGGCGCGATTTCACCCGGTGCTGGGTTTTCATGCTTTAAAATGCGTGTGAGCCAGGTTCAAACAACAAGGGTGCATTTTGTAGATGCAGAGACAACAAGCTTGAAGGGGACACTTCCAGGAGGCCTAACTTCTTCATTTTTCGACCAATTGAGGTGCCAAAAGAGCCCAGACAGGGGTTTTGGGATGCTTTGAAGCCATTGGAGTAGCCGGTTTGTCAGTTTGAGCATTGTAAGACATGTTTTTGAGCACTTTTGAGAAATTAATAATAATGATCCATTGGAAGCTAGACCAGGAGATGTAGCCCATGAGAGGGGTGAACTCCTTTATCAATTGATGTGTTCATGTGCTTATGTTCATTGATTATGCTGCTGTCTATGTGTAATTTTCATAAGTAATCCTTTAATCTATGTGTTGCAAATTGATCCATTTGATTTAAACACATAACATTTACATTGCAAATATTTTCAAGTATTTCAAGTCTTGTTCCTTTTTAGATCAAGTTGGTATCAGATCACTGGTTTTGAAGATTCGATTGTTTGCAAGTTTTGTTTCTGATGCTCACAAGGTTGAAACTCACAAGAGGAGAAGGTCAACTTGTGGAGCCAATTTCTCATCCGACAAGGAGGAAGCATATTCATTCACCGCAAGTTTCAGAGAGACATTCACCAAGCATGGCTCGTGCAGAAAGTCATGAACGTGTTCCGGCTGAAAATGAAGATCTCAGAGAGGCTATCATGGAGTTGAAAGATATGATTAAGATCTTGATGGAACAGAACATATTGTCGCAGGGTGAAGGATCCAACCCTTCAATGCATAAGGGAGGCGGTGGTGACAAAACTCCAGGTGGAAATGGAGGGAATGGTGCTTCTCCACCACCCTCTCCTCCTCCATCATCATCATCTTCTTCTTCTTCTTCTACCAGTTCGAAACATCTTCTGAATTCTCCAAAGGGGCATGGTAAAACACCTTCGCAAATTCCTTCATTAAATCTTGATATAAAATTTGAATTGCCAATTTATAATGGAGAAGTTAACACTGAAAAGTTAGATAATTGGATACGTCAAATTGAAGTATATTGTAAAATGCAAGAGATTCAAGATGATGAAACCAAAATTCAGCTTGATTCATTAAGATTAGATGGTTCAACACTTATTTGGTGGGAATCTAAGACTCAGGAGGAAATGAAAAAGCATGGAATTTTTTTTATTTCTTGGAATGATTTCATTATAGCAATTAAAAAACAATTTTATCCATTGGCATATAAACAAAAGACATCTATGGAATGGCAGAATTTTAGACAAGCTAAAGGACAGAATGTACAAAGTTTTACTCAGGAATTTAGAAGAAGAGCTTTGGTTTTGGGAGTTGATTTGTCTTCACAGGAAACATTGCTCAAATATATTGGTGCTTTGCATAGTTATTTGAGGCATACTATACTCATGTTTAATCCTTCGAATTTAGATGAAGTTTGTGTACAGGATACTCATTTGGAAGCAAGGGGAAGGAACGATACTCATGAGGGTTTCAAAAAGACATTCAGCCATGGAGACAAGGGAAAGAAGAAATTCAAAGGCAATGGTAGGAAGAATGTTGCTG
>JZKD02S1676599.1:475699-495902 GCA_000966675.3 Picea glauca | reverse complement strand
TGTGTGCTACAAGTAAACCTAGTAATCGAAAGTTGGGTTTGTACACTCCACTTCCAGTTCCTTCTCGACCTTGGGAAAGTATTTCCATGGATTTTGTTGGTGGTTTACTTATGTCAAGACGAGGTCATGATTATCTTTATGTTGTGGTTGATCAATTTAGCAAGATGTGTATTTTGATGCCTTGTACTAAGCAGGTAACAGTAGAACAAACGACACAGTTGTTCTTTAAAAATGTTTGGGTGCATTTTGGATTGCCCAAGTCCATTATTTCTGATAGGGATTCTCGATTTGTTGGAAGCTTTTGGTCGAGTTTATGGGCACTCATGGACACTAAACTTAAAAAGAGAACATCTTTTCATCCGCAGACTGATGGTCAGACAAAGGTGGTGGATCGTACAGTGGTGCATCTTCTTCGTGCTTATTGCAGCAAACATCCTAAACTTTGGGATGAACATTTACACTACATTCATCATGCGTACAATTGAGCTAAGCACTCTTTGACGCAAATATCGCCATTTGAAGCATGTTTTAGCTATTTTCCCAAGTTGCCTTTAGATTTTATCTTTGGGAAAGATATTGCTATTGATGGTCAATATGATATTGATAGGGCAGAGAAGTTCATTGAACAAATTCAGTCGATACATTAGGTGGTGCAAGAGCAGTTGGAAAAGAGTCAGGGCAAGTACAATATGAGACATGACAAGCATCGTGTTGATCACAGTTTCGAAGTTGGAGATGAAGTTTGGCTTTACATCAACAAGGAGAGGCTTAAAGGGGAAGGTAAAAAGTTGAAACCGATTCGATATGGTCCTTTCAAGCTTATTGACAAGATTGGTAACAATGCTTTTCATTTAGATTTGCCTCCTTATATGCAGATGTATGCAGTTGTTAATGTTGAGAATTTGAAGTTGTATGAGCCTCCATTGATTAATGATCAAGGAGAGCATGTTCAGATTCCTTCCATAGATGATTTTTCTCTAGAGTATCTAACAAAACTGTAGGAAGACACCATCCTTGTCAAGAGGATGCGAACTTCGAAACGAGGAAATGTGGAGTATCTTCAAGTTGGTCTTAAAGGGACGAATCCAAGCAAGGCCAAGTGGATTGAGGTTGGAAGGGTGAGGGAACTTTACCCTCATCTTCACATAGACTGAAAATAGTCTTTTGGAGGTCCAAAAGCTTCTCAATGGGGAGGTGTGATCAGGGGATCAAATTTTGCTCAAAAATTCAAAGTGCTCGGAATCTCTTCAAACCAGATGAGTGTGTAGGCCTCGTCGTTGTGAACCCAATGCAACTCGTTTCGTCTCAAACGGACGTCGGGAGCGAGCGATATGGAGATCTATTCGTCAAATCAAATAGGCAAAAATTTTGATGCTGACTGGACAGTCCGTACAGTCTGACGTGGCAGGGCCGTATAGACCGTACGATGATGTGTCAGGTGATGATGTGGTTGGAAGATATTGAATCTGGAAGTGACACGTGTCCTTTCGATGGAAAATGGTATGAGGACACGTGGCCCAATCCATGGGCACCACGTGTCACTCATTGTTTGGGTTGTGGTTGTTATGTAAAATGTTTGGAGTCTGTGGGGTTCGACCCCCGGACCTCCCACACCTCATAGCGCCTTTGCACGACCGCCTGACCAATAGACTACAAGTTGTTGCTTATTATGTATGTGCATTTAAAAATATTTAAAGTTGTAATTTGTTTTGTTTGGCGGGGTGTCGGGCCGGGGCTTAGCCCCGTCCCGTGGTCGCCTGCAATGTTATATGACCATGCCATATGTATAGTAGCCGACAGTTGTATGTGCACGTGATTTTGAAACCTAGCCCGTGGTCTTGTTAAACCATATGACCGTGTGTAGAGTGCGGGGGTTAGTTTCAAATGCTTGTAACCTTTTTAACCACTTTTTGCCCATACGAGTGGTCACATGATCCATATGCCCAGGTGCCTAGGCGGTTAGGGGCTGGCATGCCCTTAACCATTCTACGGTTTGCACCATTGGCATAGTTTCACTCGGTGCTGGGTTTTCACGCTTTAAAATGCGTGTGAGCCAGGTTCAAACAACAAGGGTGCGTTTTGTAGATGCAGAGACAACAAGCTTGAAGGGGAGACTTCGAGGAGGCCTAACTTCTTCATTTTTGGACCGATTGAGGTGCTGAAAGAGCCCAGACAGGGGTTTTGGGACACTCTAAAGCCATTGGAGCAGTCAGTTTGTTAGTTTGAGCATTGTAAGACATGTTTTTGAGCACTTTTGAGCAATTAATAATAATGATCCATTGGAAGCTGGACCAGGAGATGTAGCCCATGAGAGGGGTGAACTCCTTTATCAATTGTTGTGTTCATGTGCTTATGTTCATTGATTATGATGTTGTCTATGTGTAATTTGCATAAGTAATCCTTTAATCTATGTGTTGCAAACTGATCCATTTTCTTTAAACACATAACATTTACATTGCAAATAATTTCAAGTATTTCAAGTCTTCTTCATTTTTAGATCATTAATAATATGGATGAATGCTAGATCTAACCTATGTGAATGTTCTTAGTGCTTGAATATACTAGATTTGGGTGAATACTACGATGCTCTGTAATTAGGGTTTTATCTGTAAAGTAGATACTAGTTAAATATTGATTAACTATAACTACTAAGTGCTTTGTTAAGGTGTTGTAATCACAAATCTGTGTCCCAACTAAGGTTGTAGACACTGGAGTCCTACAACCACCCCTGCCTCTACCTCGGGTGAGACTTCATCTGCTTCACAGGTGTTGCCAAAGGGCTAATAGTTAGGGTTTTTTCGATGCACTCTTGATATTTGAACCCTAGGTCTGCTCCTATGCCAAAAAATGGTTCTGTTGTTGGGACCTGAAACTATGATTGCTGGGAACTGAAGTAAAAAAAAAGAGAATCTTTGTGCATATAGCTGTTGCTGAAGTGCGCAGTATTCTACTTGAAACTATGATTGTTGGGAACTGAAGAAAAGAAAGATTTGTCCATAGATATGTTTCTTTAGTGTGCAACAGTCTACATGACTTGTGAAACTCTATGCTAAGAAGAAATGTTAGATCTGAAGAAAAGAGGTAATATCTTAAAGCTCTGTGCTTTGTTAAAGGTAATAATAGTGAAAAGTTTTGATTGAAAAGGTAAGATAAGTGGAAATTTTTATTTCAAAAGTATGAATCTAGGTATGTTTGATCAATTTTGTCCTAGCTTGAAAAATAGGGCACAATTAGATGAAAGAAGGTTTGATATGAGTAGATCTGATAGAATGATGAAAGATATGTTATTCCTATGCATAGAAAGAATTTTTGAACTAACAAATGGATGCAGGATCCTAGAAAGAATTTTTTGCAGGTTAGTTACTGTGACCCTAGTGCACAGTACAAGAAAAGCTGGGGATCGTTCAAAAGAAAGAGAGGATTAACTCTTTGCTATAGTTGGAGAAGACCATGTCATATTGCTAAGGAATTCTCTAGTAAAAGACCTAGTTGTCTTTGTTGTCAAGCTATGGATCATGAAGTTTTGGATTTCCCTACAATGATTGCTAAGGTTGAAAGAATGAATATGAGACAAGAAAAACTGGAGGAAGATCAAGAAACTAAGACCATGGAAGAACCCCAGAAAGAATGAGAGACTGTATTGCTACAAATGAAAGACACCCTAAATGGTCACAAAAATATCAACTTATCAGAGATATTCAAAGAAAAAGAATGCATAGAAACAAGAATAGGAGACTTCAACATTGAGTGTGTTTTGGATGAGGAAACACAGGTGAATATCATGACAGAAAGAACTTGAGAAATTTTAGGAAAGCCTGCTATGATTCCTTCATTGGGAGGAATAAGATTATTTAGAGGAAAGTTGATAACCCTATGTGGAAGACTTACCCAGATATCTATCAGTGCTCATGGAACTACGATAGAGGAAGATTTTGAATTTGTTAAATTTATTGAGAACAATGCCCCATTTGCTATATTACTATGAAAACCTTGGATTGAGAAATATCAGGCCAGAACAAAAGAAGAGGAAGTATTAGAACAAAAGAAGCAATAATTAAAGGATTTCATGACTAGGAGGATAGAACACTTGATTGAAGAACAGGAGAACAGATCAAAGATGTTCAAAACTAGAAACTTGGATGTTGAAGTTGAAATAACACAAGAAGACTCACCGAAGAATAGAGAACCTACCCCAGATAGAGAAGAATTATTGGCCTTGAACCCTACGAAATACAATCAACAACGCAAAGTTACTATGCTAAAAGGAGATAAGAATTAGAATGGAAAGAGGAATAATGAGAAGAGGGTTACAGGGAAGAAGGATAGAAAGATCAGTAAGAAGAGAGAAAAGATAGAAAAGTTGCAGAATGTTCCAGAAGAGACTTTGCAGAAGGAAGGTTTGCAAAAATGGAACTTTCTTGAGATATCAGAACAACGCAACATGGAACTTCGCCATGGAGAAGCAATATGGTCGTTGAAAGGATTATAACCATTATCTCGATGCCCCAAATGGTTAGAACAATAGTTATGCCTAGAAATCTCGCCATCAGACCATTGGGACCATTTCTCAATGCACATAACCACATTGATGGAGGCCTCTCATCCATTGGAGACATCTGTTACACTTCTATCTACTTATTGCATTGATTGTTGCACCGAAAACACTTTTTTGAATCTATTTTAGCCAACTCATTGCTACCGTGTTGTGTTTACTGAGATTGACACAAGTTCTATTTCTTTGAGCACTAATTCCTCCACCTGAGTTATCTGATCTAAGCGTGTGATGCAGGAGCATCATAAGCAACTAGGCAAACAGGCAACGTAAAAGGTAGAAGACAGCTGGAAAATCACCAGCGGACATTTTTGAAATGTTTTGAAAAATTAACGAAGCGGATATTAATGTGATAGCTAGGGAAAGTGTACTTACATTTATATCTTAGATATTGTAAACAAATCTTGAGCACTACTGTCATCTATAGAATGTAAAGACATTTATACATAATTAATGAAAGTAGGTAGATTTGAATGTTATATTAGACAGTTTAGAAGTGTAGGAGAAAAAATGGATATAAACACCCTCACCCTTGTATCATTGTAACATTATCATCATTGAGAACAAAAACAAAGAGTTGTAGAGAAGAACCCATGTTACAGGAGCACTTGAGTTAATATATGAAGCTTTGACTCAATTTCTATGGTGTTATGATGCTTACTATTTACATTTGTTGAATGGTATGTCTACAGTTGTTTTATTCTCTCTATTTATTCATTTGTTTCAATGTTGGGTTAAATGTGTGATTTCATGTTGAGTGTATGAATTCTGAGAGAGGAGAAGAATGAGTTTCAATTGTTTCTCTTCCTGATAATTCCTGCAAGGAGTGCAGTGAAACATCCGCAAGGTGTGCATTGACAAGAGTCTGATTTTTATCTCAGAAAGCTCAAGAGATATACCGTTGTTCTCATACCAGTAGAAGTACAGGTGAAGTATAGAGCCGTGCAAGGTGTGTTCAGGATAGTTGAAGCTTTAGAAGTTATCAACTAAGGTGAAGGTGGAAGGACTACTATTGCAAAGAGTGCACAGAGTCGAGGAATCAAATAACCAGAGATTATTTGAAAGATTGTCGCAAGGAGTGAGAGCATGATCTCTCTTGGAGACTTAAGTTCACAAGTGAAAGCTCAAGAGGGTTAGTAACTTTGGAGAGTTCAAAGGAAGACAGGGAGAGAAATCATCGTGCAAAATTCAAGTTTAGTGGAAGGACGCCAAGTCAGTTTGGCCAGAGATTCTTGAGGAGTGAATCAGACGGTCAGAATTCTCTATGGAGAACTCACAAAGTCGCAAGGACTGGGATCCAATGAAGCTGCAAGGTGGTTAGGAGTTGGGTGAACCCATCAATTTGGTTTCAAGAATCCACGTGGACCATTTATTGTGGTCAGTTGAGCTGTTAGATCATTTCAGAATTTTGGGTTTCGTAAGGTTGAAGTGCAGATCAAAACCTTTGGTCATTCACATTCCTGAATCACGAAAGGGATTATCGCGTGTGAAGTTGAATGAGTGAGTTTTTTCACTTTAGGAATTTGGGGTTCGGTATTTCAGGAGTCTTGACGACAAGGAGCTGGGACATAGTGGAGGGAAAATTTCAAAGTCACAAAACGCGACAGGACTTTGGCGTGGAATTTCTGGATTTCTACACTTCAGATGTCGGGAAGAAGAGGGGGAAATGATGTTTTTGGAATCGAGAGTTCAAACTTCCAGTTCATGAAATCCCAAAGAGTTGAAGGAGAAAACTCCCGAAAAGGTCGCGGAAGAATAGCTTGGGCTCCAATCGGTTTCGGGGTTCTCAGAGTCAAGGGACAGAGTTGCATGTCAACGCAACTCCCGAAATCGTGAAGAGAGAAAATCTGAAAATAGGGTCCCAATCACCAGTCAGAGGATACATTTGATGGAAGCCAAAAAAGGTGGTAAAGCTTCAGTGAAATTCCTAAAAGACCATCGATCTCGCCAAAATGGGAAATTTCAAAAATTGGGAAATCATAAGGGAAGAGGAACGAGTGTTGGTCGATCACTCAAGTCCCCAAAATATGAAATAAGTGGAAACAAGAGGTGTGTGTTTGGCACATTGAAGGAGTCAACCCTCGTTGACGTTTCAAGTTTTGTAGGTTGAAGAGACAAGGGTCTCAACAACAGGATTTGCAAAATCGTAAAATCCAAAATCCCGAAAGGGAAAAAGCCCCGATCACATTTGTTGGTTGGCTGTGGAGTTACCACTAATGTTTGATCACGTAGGCATAACTTAGAAAGACCTATGGAATACACCTATTTGTGTGTGTGAATTATTCCATGTGGGGAAATCAAAGAGTTAATCAGACTTAGGGGAATATTTAGAACGATCCTGCGTGGATCTTGGCCCGAGGGTCGGGGGTCTACATTAGCCTGCATGTCGGATGAGCTGAACACCATAGAGAAAGTCATTGAAGAATTTCTAATCAACCTTATGGCTGAGAAGGTGATGTCCATCGGAGTTCAAGACTCATCAATGAGAGGAGTGCAAGCCTCCCCATCGACTACTCATGGATCCAGACAATCTTGACCTGCAACAGAGAAAAGAACCAAACACAGAGATGACCTAGTGAACATGAAGTTAATATCAACCATCCTGCCCAACTACATCCTTCATTTGGCTGGCATGGTGAGTCATGACAATGTCCCAAGAGACTTTGATTACACCATGGTTACTGCGTACCTCCTGAAGGGGATACGTGCAGTTAGAACGCAGCAAGATAGGATCCCGACATTAAAATTTAGTGAATTCAACCTAGGGGACCATGAGAACTATAGAATGCTTACTCCTTGCAAGTATTTCGCTAGGATGAAGGGGAAGAACTCAAAAATAATCCCCCGTCTATGGACTATGAACCTTGTGTAGTCCACCCTCTTGAATGTGATGAAGATTCCAGACTTTGGAAGGCACCAGGAGGTTAACCCATGTTTTAAGCTCCTACTATCATGTTACCATGGAAGCTATATATGGCTAGACCAACAAATCACATTCAATTCGATGCTAATACATAGGATCATCGAATTGAGCATGCAGGGACCCGACCCATAAGACTTCTACCCAGGGAAGGATACATATCATGCATTGACACAGAGGATTAAAGACACATATGGATATGTAGAAAAGGGGACGCGAGGCTACAAGGTAGCTTCCATCCAGAATGACACAGTGCGCCTACCCTACCAACAAATCGTAGGAAGGATTGTAAGAAAGAGCAGACCTACACAGGTCACAGGATTTGTTGTTGGCCTCGCAGGAAAATGTGTCGAAGGACTCCAGATGAACTGGGCAAAGTACCTAGTCAACTAGCTGGAATTGGATTGTCGCGAAGAACGGGATCAGGGATATGATTTCCACTTTAGCTAGCTCTTGATCCTCATAGCATTTACTTCTTGGGAGATGCCAGAAGGAGTGACCTTCCCAAACAATGAGTCATTCAAACTGCTCACTGCGAAGTTCACCATGCTCTGGTACTCAAGCAATATGGGAAAACAATGGTATTCAAACATAGTATTCCACACGCACTATCTCCAGTTGAAGAGGGCTATCGAGGTTGTCCCTCACATGATGGTGAACACCCTGCACTGGTTCAGATCTCTCATGAAGTTTCATGTAGTTCGACACTTCATTTATATCATTGTGTGTGTAGACGGTCATAAATACTAGCTTCAGTCATACTATAAGATCATAGAGGAGGACTTCGATGAGATAACTAAGGACTGGTTAGCATACCTCCTTATCCTTGCTGACCCTCCAGAAATGTCTAATCGCAAACTTATTGGCAGCCCGAAGGCCACTCACAAAGAACACAACACACCTGGAACCAACAAAGGGAAGAAGACTGAAGAAGTAAAAAACCTGAGAAGTGCATCATATGCAACTACTTCAGTATCACCTGGACGAGGAGGTGATGATGAAGTAGATAGAGCAAGAAGAAGAAGAAGCAATAGAGCATCGAGTAGTGCAACTTGCGGAATCTATCCAACAGCTTCAACAGAGAATCAAAGATCTAGATGTACTAACAGTTCCCATCACTCTGCAAGATGTACGAGATCAAAGAGAAGCAACTGCTCAAAGTGCAGTTGAGAGAATCAAGGCCCTCACATTGGAATGTAAACAATTAAGTGATCCCAGTTCCCAGACTTATGAGAAAATCACTGAGGATCCTGAAATGAAGGAACTAGAGTCACATCTCTAGGAGGCAAAGAAACAAGAAGAAATAGTATAGACACAGTTGAAGCCTTTATCAGCAGTCAAGAGGAAGAAACGATCCCAAGAATAGTGCACTTCTCAAAAAAGGTCCACACCATTCAGAGAAAAGTCATGGAAGTGGCTCATAGGCTCCAACCAATCCAGGATGAGGCTTGCCAACTATTCGCAGAGATTGAAGGCCAAGGATCATAAATAGAACAAGTCGTCATTGTAGATGAACAATGCTTAGAGGGACCTATCAATGAAGTAGTTATCCAAGAGTTCACTGAGCAGGAGGCCTTGGTGCAACAATAGGTCAAAGTAGCTAGATCCAAGCTCAAAGTTTTTTAAGCAGAGATACCCAGATTAGAGTGACTCGGGACAAGTTAAATGTGAGTGTTGGGGGCCTATGGTTCCTTAACCAATTTTTTAGGATCCTTAGTCATGTTTGACCTATTTTGGGACTTTGACAGGCTATCAAAGGCAGAGCGCAAGTCGAAGTAGAGATCGTGGGATCTGAACCACTTTTTAGGGCTTTTAGGGTTTTGGTCTTATGTGACGGGTATGGGGATGTCAGCCCATGGGGCTATCCATGTTTAGGCCATTTTTGTAATTTATAAATAGAAATCTAAGTGATGTTAGTATAGGGTGTATGTGATGGTAAGTGAAAAGGAGCAAGTGTATGATACCAAGTGATAAGTGAAATTAATAGTTGTACATGATTTGTGCATGCTGTGTTGAGAACTTGCAGAGGTAAGTGCAAGGGACTGTAAGGGATTTTGTAAAGTCTTTGTGTTGTAACCTATCTCGGGGATTTTGTAAAGTCTTTGTGTTGTAACCTAGCTTGGGGAAGGAGGATCTGGTGAGGTGCACATAGATCTCCTGTCTTATGCAGAGTAGGATCTTGTGGCTCTATGCATGTAGTTGATTGACCAATGATAATAAAAGAGAAGAAGATTTGGTGGACATATCCCTAGGCTGGGGATGAACCACATATATCCTGTGTTTCTATGCTTTTTGTGATGTATTGATGTGGTTATGTGTTTACTTGCTTAAGTGATTTGATATAGATGAATGATAGATAGATATGTTAATTATTTGTGCTTAATAATATGGATGAATGCTAGATCTAACCTATGTGAATGTTCTTAGTGCTTGAATATACTAGATCTGGGTGAATACTGCGATGCTCTGTAATTAGGGTTTTATCTGTGAAGTAGACACTGGTTAAATATTGATGAACTGTAACTACTAAGTGCTCTGTTAAGGTTTTGTAATCACAGATCTATGTCCTAGCTAAGGTTTTAGACACTGGATTCCTATAAACACCCCTGCCTCTACCTCAGATGAGACTTCATATGCTTCACAGGTGTTTCCAAAAGGGCCAATAGTTAAGGTTTTGTTGGTGCGCTCTTGAGCATTGAACCTTGGGTTTTCCCTTGTGTCAACAACCTTCCTCCTAATATTCTGTCTACTTGGGAGGAGTTAGTTTATTGGTTAAAATCCACCTATGGGAAATCTAAAATCCCAGCTGAGTAGTTACGAGAGTACAATAACATCGCCTATAAGAATGGTGAGACCATCAAGTCCTTCAACTTGCATTTCACTAAGTTATAAAATCAAATCCCTAAACTCATTCGACCTCAAAACCAAGCCACTTTCATGCATTACTACAATGCATTACCTTCCCCGTATTATCATAGGCTTGAGGAAAAATCCATTGATAACCTTGATTTCGCTTTGCATACTTGTTTATAGTATGAAGAATAACTTGAAAGAACAAGTCTTCCTCAGGGAGAATCAGGGAAACATACATACATGTCCACCCTCTTACAACTAGTCCAAGACATGAATAATTATATGATAGCGTATGAGCGAAAGGGAAATGTCTCCCCTCTCACTCCTGGAGCTTCATTCTCTTCCGCACTACCCTTTATAAGTCCAATTGAAAATAATTTTCATCCTAAAGCTATCATGCCTTGAAGTTGGTGTAACTTTTGTGAGGAACACCACAAGGAAACCACATGTGAGGTAAGGAAGAGCACCATAGATAATATCTTTGGTAAAAGACCAGAAAAAACCATCGTTGTCCTAAATTTTGCAGAGCCAGAAGATGTCATGATCATTAATACTAAGAAAAAATCCTACACTCCCAAAGGAAACTATGATCCTCCTCACAATTCTTCTAGCATGATCTCATCCTCACCAGTTTCTACTATTCAGGTTCCTAAGGTTCTTGACAGTCAAGGAACTACTTCCCCATTCCCCTCTTCCAAATACATTATCCTAAATAATTTGGCCAACATCAAAGAAAATGCAACCCTTCTGGACATGGTTGCCATCCCTAAACAACAGAGGCATCTAAAACAATTCATGGAAGGAAAATCTCTTGTTGTATCCAATCTCTCTGAAGAGGTAAATGAAGAGGATTCATGTGTAAATAAAGTAGGTGTACATAACTTTAGATACCCTGTAAAAAATCCCCCTTTTTATATTTTTGTAAAGATTATGGATAAGATCGACCATTGTTTCCTCATTGATGGTGGTTCGGGCCCAAGTGTAATGTTGAATATTATTATGGAATATCTAGGCTTGTCTTGTACAAATGAAAATTCCAGAAGCATGATCTCTTATAGTAGTCTACAAAAAACTACCATAGGTGAGATTAATGATGTGACCTTATTTTTGTGCGCACACCCTGAATTAAGGACAACCCTTAGTATTCAGGTAATTGATATGTCAATAAAGAATTACTAAATCATATTTGGAAGATATTGACCAGCTTTGACATGTGGATACCTCTCACTCAACGGGACACACTTGTCCGTTCCTCAGAATGGTAAAAACATTATAGTCCTTAGAGAGGGAAGGATTTCACCTTACATAGAAAGTGTCCCACAACCAAATGTGAACTATATCGAAGAGGACTTAGGGGTGTATTCCATATTTTCTAAGGAGGATAACATTCCCTTTGAACAAATTGATTTAGATTATGGTATGTGGCACATGCACTTTGATGTTTCATGCTCTAGTGAAGGTAACAAAGCTGGTATAATCTTGTACTCCCCCGTGGGGAAAATTCATAACTTTTCTTATAGGTTGGAGTTTGCTTGCACAAATAATGCCACTGAATTTGAAGCCTTATTATTAGGCATTTAAAACACCTATAATATTGGTTGTGGTCACCTTTCATTTTTTGGAGATTCCGAGCTTGTTGTGAACCTTGTACATAAGATATACACTCCTAGCAAAAAGTTGATGAAAAAATACAACCAAACTGTTTGGGCACTTATCTCGAACCTATTATACTTCAACATTACTCATGTTAAGAGGGGGTTGAACTCAATGGTTGATTGGTTAGATATTTTTGTAGCCTCTCCTAATCGACAACTTTGGACACACATACCTAACTATACTTTTCAATCTCTATATTGTCCACATATCCCTGAAAATATAGAATCTTGGCAGGTCTTCCCTAGCGATGAGAGCATCTGTACTTTCATTCAAAATGAACCTTATAAGAGCAAGGGAATTATATCCATAAAATATAACAAGATTCCTAAAGGATTGACTCCTCTAGAGAGTTCATTTTCATCGAGTGATGTAGGCAATAAAGAGAAACAAAAAGAATATGAGTCGAAAAGGAAGGTGGGTGAAACCATCTCCTTGAACATTGGAACACTCGAGTCTCCAAAGAATGTTAAAATAGGTGCCTAATGTTATGATGAAGAGAAAATGAAGTTTGCCAAGCTGCTTGGTGAATTTCAAGATGTTTTTTCTTGGTCTTATGAGAATCTTCATGGTTTTTATCCTTCTATTATACAACATGCCATTCCCATCAAGGAAGGCATTAAACTAGTTAGGAAAAAACAAAGACCTATCAACCCTGTACTGGAAGAAACTATTTGAAAGGAGTTGGAAAAACTCTTGAGGGATGGAATCATATTTCCAGACAAGTATTCTAAATGGGTTTCAAATTTGGTTTCTGTTCCTAAAGAAACTATTCATATTAGATTATGCATTGAGTTTCATGCATTAAATCAAGCTAGTATTAAAGATCACTTTCCTATCCCTAACATGGAAATGATTTTGCAACAAGTTGCACAGTCATAGACGATGTCCTTACTTGACGATTTTTCCGGTTACAATCAAATCAAGGTAAAAAGGGAAGATACATATAAAAACACCTTTATTGCTTGTTGGGGTACCTTGACTTATGAATGTATGCCTTATGGATTATCTAATCCAAGTACCACTTTTAAAATACCTATGCAGATAACTTTTGACGATTTGATCGGTAAGGTTAGTCATATCTATCTTGATGATCTAATGGTATACTTTAAAGGGATATCAATTGTCTCAAATTTTCAAGAGTTATGGATGGGTCCTTTCAAGATCACTTTTTCTCTGGGTACTAACTCTTACATTCTAAAATATTTATAGGAGCAATTGTTTTCCTACACCACTAACAGTTCTCATTTAAAACACTACGTGGAACCAACTTGAAATGTTTTAACATTGTTTGGATTTTCTGTATATTAGTAGTCTAGTTCTTCTTTCATTTTCACCATTGTTTCTCATTTGTTCTTTTGTAGTAGTTTGAATTCTTCTTGCTTTATAATATCTTTCTGCTACTTTTACAATTCTGTCATTTTATTTCTATTGTTTTAAATTTTGTAGTCCCATTTGTGTCATGAATTTTATTGATTTTCATCTTTTAGTTTATTTTTGGTCAAGAATAAGATGTTGGATTAGTTCTGCCACAGTGACACTCCTGCAAGGTATTGTTAGTCAATAAAAATCAAGCTTACACAGTTGTTACGATGTTCCCCCTGAAAGCATAATTGAATTTGTTATCTTCTTTCACTATTGCCTTGTAAAGAAATTGGTTATATCCTACTTTTGCTTTCCATTTCTTCATCCATTTGAGAATTAAAAGAGCAAGTCCATAATTTTTTCTCCTTGAAGGAAAGAGAAAATTTTGGTTGAATGATTATGCATACAGGGATAAGCCCCCTCATACTTAACATTTTTCATGAGTTATTCTCGAATTCCCGTTCATTTTTCCATTAAATCCGCTCACTTCCCCTTGTTGCATAATCATTTTGGTTATACCTTCTTGATCCATTATTGTTGTTCTGCGAAACCATATGTTATGAGTTCTTAATCTGCTGGAAATAGATTTCCCTTTGGAGTCGCCAGTTTGTTGACGATAAAAATTGCAACGAGGATTTCACCCACAAAGTATTGCTTAAGCATATTATTTAAACTATGCTAACGATACATAATACTAGTAGGTGGGACCCCCTTGTAGACTGGAGGATCAGAGATAGTCTTTTCACACCTTTTATTCTTTTGTTTCGATGTTGCTTACAGAGTTATACATGATTGTTGATGAGATATTGGTTTTGTTTGCGACATGATGACAAATGGATAATGCATTTTATGTGTTGATTAAGTTATGCTAAGCTCTAAAATTCCATGTTATGAATGGATTATATTTACTACATTGCCATTGTCGCCGTGATTAATTACTTGCTACACCTACACAAGACACATGTTAGTAACAACAAGAGACAAGAGAAATATGAAAAAATCCAAGAAAGGGAACTATACTATGCTATGTTATGTTATACCATGTGCAAATGAAATAAAAGGAATTAATGTTAGTCCTAACTAGCAATGCTAGTGGCTATACGATTTGTATTGAGTTATATTGGGAGCATTTGAGATATGTGATTGTATGGTTTTCACAATGGTTAAAATGGATTTACATGGTGCAATTGGCAAGCAATATGTGCAATTTTTGATGTATGGAATAAATGGCATGGATTAATTGTATGGTTTTGACTGGTTGTCATGTACTACGAAATTCAATGAATGGAGGATGGAAGCGACATGCAGTAAATGCATGTCACTCCATAATTATCCCACTAGGTCATCACCCTAGAATGGTTCTTTTTCATTTGGTTTTGTTGTGGTTAAGCTCCAAGATTTAGGTGTAGAGGGAACTGCTCAACTAGCTCACATTTTTAAGGCCATTGGTTACAAGTATGGTTCTTTTCACCCATCCATGCATTCTCTATGTCTATGAAATGAACGTTGGCTTGGTAATGTGTTGGTATGTATTTTATTGAGATTGGAAACTGTGTAAATGAATGGTGTTTTCTCTGGAATGATTGTGTGTGTTATTCATTGAAAATGGAAAAATTGATAGTTGAAGTTGTGATTTGATTAGTTGTTCTGTGTGGTGGAAAGTGTCATGGCTCTCTATTGTCTTTATGAGTATTTTGTTGGAGGGTTTCAATCTATTTAGCCTTGTTGGTTGCCTCCTCACAATTAATGGTAACCACACCCAATTTTATTTGGTGGTATGGGGTTGTTGTGTATGTTTCGAACCACCTTTTGGTCACTGTATACTGTTTTCAACTGGTCGTGGGCTTATTTTGTGGTATTGACATCAGCATAGTTGGTTATTGGATGATCATTATGCCAATAAGTATGATTTAGGTTTGGTTCGTAGTACCTTGGGTCTGCATTTCCATTGGCATTGTTATAGGTGGTTTGGCTCTTGAGAAGAGTGCGATGGTTATGTCTCTGCACGTTTTTAGTATTGGTTACTCTCCAGAGAGAAATTGTTTCTCCTCTGCATTGTGGCCTACCCTACCTAGTGTTGAACTGTCACCCTATTTTACAAATCTAAGGATTATAAGGCTTGTGGTTCCACCATACTTGTCTCCAAGGTTCTCACCTACTATTGATATGGTCTACCTCTAGTCTCCATGTGTATGGTGACCGAACAAACCCTTGATTATTTCTTGTGTTCATTGGTTACAGAGCCCGATTTTGATAAACGTAACCAATTGCACTCTGTCGGGTATCTTGTTGACTATCATAAGTTGGTTGAGTAGTATTGATAGTGGCTTTAATTATTGGCTCATATCTGTTTGATCGGGATGTTGGAGAGTTGTAATTGGAAATGATAATTGGTATACAATCATTGCCTCCTTTGTTGTGACAGTTGAATCGATAACCCGACTCATTTTTTTAAATTTTGGTTGATTAGGAGTAAGCAATAATGTACAGTCATAGAGATGCCCCTTTTCATTATGCGTTGGTCTGTGTGTTCCTACAACATGTTCTAAATTGAAGTTGGTGGTTGTTGTGTGTTTAATTTTGCCTGATGGGGATTATTGCAATTTGAAAATTTGATGACTCTGACTGGGCTATCTACTGTGTATGATTGATAGAGACATCATGCATCATTTTGTTTTATTGCACTATCAGAGATGAAGCACGGGGTTTCGGTAGTATGGTTTCATTGCAAATTTAATTTTTAATATTGTCAAAGGAATGGAACCAAACATGTTTTAAAAGAGTATGTTTAACTCAGGAAATACCTGTGTCTATGTTTGATTTGAGGATTTATAAATTATGGGAAGTGGTTGATGTTTTTATATGTTGAAGAGAGTTGAAGCCATATGACTGTGTGTTCCTTTGGATTTTGTTTTAAGTATAAAAGGGAAGGAAATGAAAAGAAATATAATTCTTTAACAAGATGTTTGAAAGGAATAGTGATTATGAGTAAGATGCTACACTGTGTTAATAAAAACGATTGAAGATTTAAATGTGGGACAATGAACAAGTTTAACACATAGTAATTGTTTAATTGGGGTTGGAATAGTTGTATTGAATACATAACTTCTTTTATGGATTACTTAATTTGTTTTTCTAACAATATTCACTCTTTTCCCTACCATTATTCCACTTTTCTCAAATTACAATTCCACTCGCCTTCACATATTCACTATCCACTCCCTGTTCTTAAAATTTAATTATAGTTAAGATAAATTATATATTATAACAGTTAAAGAGATCGCACATGGATGAATTACAGTGATATATTCTTTTGGTTTATGACACAGCTGATTATTTGATGTTTGTGAGCAATAATCATGATCTTTTCCCCCTCATTTTAACACTTTTCACCCAATACAATCCCTCACATATCCAAGAACCCTTGTTCACCCCCTGCTCATTGAGAAGTATTAAACAATTTGTATGGATTGGATTGCATGAGTCTTGTTGACGATTAAAATCACAATGAAGTTTTTCCCGCAAATTGTTTCTAAAGCCTATTATTATAAAAGCTAAATAATACTAGTAGGTGGGACCCCCTTGTAGATTGGAGATAAGGTCTGGTTCTTATTTGATGTTGTGCTATTTTTCGACATTGCTTACATGGTGATATAAGATTGGTTTATTGGCGATGGAGAAGGCATGTTCCATATTTTTCTGTTGCTCTAGGCTCAATTTTATTTTACAATGGCCTGTGTTGTCCTTGTTATCACTGCTATCTATTATTGGGATATATTACTAGGAGACCTGAACAATAAACATGTTAGCAATAACATATAAAAGCAATTGGAAAAAGAAAAAAACAATATAACAACAAAAGAAAGGGATCTAAATATGCAAATATACTACACTAGATGCATGAATCATTAAAATGATTATGGTTAAATGCTAGCTAGCAAGCTAATGGTTATGCGATTTGACTGAGTTATATGATTAATATTCATATGGTATGTTTTGGAAGGATAGTACGTGGGTAGTACATTTGAAAAAGTGATAGATTTGATTGAGTTATATGAAGTGGTGATTTGTGTTATGTCATAATTATGATATGGGGTGCGCTATTGGTGATGGTATCGATACATGGTTTACTTAATTGAATTATATAGTTGATATGTATTATGGCCAAGTTGGAAATGGAAGACTTGATGTGGGTGGCCCATTTGACAAGTAACAGATGCTAATTCCAATACATGGTTTAAATGAATGGTTAATGGATTAGTGGCTACCATGTACTAGTGAATTAATTGATTGTGGGTGGAGGTGACGTGAATTTACTGCACATCAACCTTACTCCTTCTGCTGGCCACCACCCTATTCGGGCTATTGTTCAATGTTGTTGTTGTGGTTATGCTCCGATTTCCAGGCAAGGAGGAACCGCTCATCCAGCTCGCATTTAAAGTGCTTGGATTACAGGTATGTCTTTTCTTTGGCCATCCATGAGTCTGCTATGTTTATGAAATGGATATTGGCTCGAATGTATGGGTTTTGATTTCCTTGAGTATTGCAATTGTGTAAAATGGTGGTTTTAGAATGAAGCGTTGATGGTTTTCTCTTTAATGATGTTAAAGCCACAATGTTATTGGTCATCCTTGTTGGTTTAGTTGGAGGGTTTCACTTGCTCTTGATTGGTTGGTTGTCTTCATGCATTCATATCACCCAGTCTTTGGCTTTATGGGGTTTAATGGTTGGAAGCGCCATGTGTCATTGCACATTGTTCACTTGGGCATTGTGTTGTTTTTTTTACTATGGTCACGCAGTGGGTTGTTTTGCCTCTTCTTGGCCCTTTTTTCACCTCAGCATTGTAGTTGGTTGACTAAAGAGCCACGAGGTTTATACCCTGCATGTGCTAAGTATCATTACAAGGATAAAATAGAGCCTTGCTCCTCTGGTTATAACCTCTCCTATCATGGGTTTCGTCACCCTGTCCATGAAGTAAATTGTGGTGTTCTCTGTGTATACACCATTGGTCTTCGAGGTTTTCACCATAGAGAATAGTCAAATCTAGTCTCCCTGTGTTGGCCACAAAGCAAACCCTTAAATCCTCAAGTCTGAGGGTTGATAGAGAAGACCATCATGGCCTGTCAGGTTTACTATTGGTTATTGTTTATTGGTATGTATTTTCGGCATAATTGATTACAGGCTCACCCAGTCGATTATGTGACAATAATGTCAGTTTTGATATCTAGTCTATTCCTATGTTATTACAATGGATAAACCCTACATGGTTAGTTGGAAAAATTAAATACATAGTCACTCTACTTTTGCTTAAATGAATTGATAACCCAATATTTTTTAATTGAGTAAGTAACATCATTGCTTCATGTTGATGCGTGGGTATGTGTGGGTTTCCCATAAAATGTTAGGTCGGGTTGTTGATTATGATAACATTCCAAGTAATAGGCTCAAAATTGAATTTGGTTGATGAATGATTAAGGTTGTTGCACAATCACTGTCTTTTGCTTTGAAGTTATTGGGATGTTAACTCAACCCTAGTCACAATTGATTAATGATGTTTCACACGTAATGCATTTGTATGTTACACCATGAGTAAATGATCATTGTAACTATGTTTGTTTTTTGGCCAAGTGGTTATTGCAACCGAGACGATTATGACAGTTCCATTCCTTGTATAAGTATGCTTATTCGATTGCGTCGTTGAGGATAAGCTCGATTTTTACACAACGTGGTTTTGATTGCAGTTTGATTAATTTGACCAATGTTGTATTTGATTGATAGCTCGACATGATGCGTTGAATTAATGATACTATGAATGTGTGTTTAAAATTGTCAAATGGGAATGTTGCATCGTGGTTTTTGAGGTATGTCTACCCACTGTGTATGCTAAGGATATTTTTTTGGGTTGCGCACTCAGAGATAGTCACAGATTTTTTAATCATGGCTTTGTTGTAATTCGATTATTTTTATTATGAGAGAAGGTCTTTTGTTAATGCCTCATTGAATTGGATGGATAGCCCAACTTTTGATGATTTAGAGTCAAAGAAAATTGGGCTTGTATAGTCAAATAATTACACTTTCGTTGATTGATTGTTTTGTGTTTTATGCAGCGTATTGTGAGTTGGAGTGGTGACTATTGGTTGTCTGTTTAAATGGAGAATCAGAGTTGTTGCAATTTAAATCTAGATTATTGGATTGACTTTCCATTATGTATGTTTAACAAATGTCACGTATTTTAACAATGACAAGCATGATTGCAGTGACATTATAACTTACTCCATTGCAATTTTGAAGCACGAATTTTGAGTGTATTTGATGATTGAAGTAATGTGTGGGCAGTGGTTGTTTTGATGATGAACATAGTGCAAATGGTTACTATTATACATTTGAGAATTGTCCTAAAATATCAAATGAATAAATGAAAGGAACAAGGCTCCCTTACAGTGTATTGTGGAATGCATAATTTCTTGTTGATGACACTATCTTAAGTATTTGATTTCAAACAGTGAGCAATTTAATGCACAAAATTGTTTGAACTTTACATAGTAATTGTTTTGGGTCTCACTGGTCATTTGGTTGAAGTGTTTCTTTTTTTACAGAATGGTTTATGGATAACTTGATTAATTTTATGAATAGTAATCGATGTCATTCCCCACCATTATTTCTCTTTTCTCTAATTACAACCCCATCACCTTCCAACATTCATTTTTCACTCCCTTTCTAAGATTGATTACAGTCAAGAATTTTTTTGTGTTGAAGCAATTGGCAGTAGAAGTGTCTTGGTTGAATTACAGTGATATTTTCTTTTGTTTGCAGTTGATTGTTGTTGTCTTTGAGCAATAACCATATTCCCCCCCCCCCCC
>JZKD02S1676599.1:445941-460575 GCA_000966675.3 Picea glauca | reverse complement strand
TGTTCGAAAAGAAAGTGAAAAGCCAAACAATCATATGCATATGCTAACTCTACAGGCATCAGTACTGCGTTTAACATTCACCAACATAAAAAGTTACAGTCTGGAAATTGAGTCTGTTGAGGAATGAATAAGCACAATTCTGAAACGTTTAAACTGTAGTGTACGCAAGCATTCACACACTATGATAGACTGAAACTATGATAAACCAAAAGCAAATCTGTAAATGCTAAGTTACTTCAGATGCAAGCTATACAATATTGAAGCAAACTAAACTACAACAGCACACACTAAACTAAATCTATTGCAAATGAAACAGCGGCTTGCACTAGCTTGGCGGGCCCAACCAAACGGCGCAGGCACTGTGGGAAACGACCAGAGCCAACTAAATCACACGATGCAGATACAATGTAATTCTACGCTCCATTAACGCATTAAAAACACAGTATTCAGATCATATTACAGTCAACATATACGCAACAGCAGTTTATATTAAAACATAGGTTCACGGTATAATCTGGCAATAACAATAGTGATAGCAACAGGAGTAATAGTAATGGTAGTCGTAACACGTTCTCCGCAGTGAACATGGTTTTATATAACAGTCTTATTGTCTTTGTAACAGTCTAGACAAAAGAAAACATAAAACAACGGATCCCTGATCCGAGAATGGTCGTGGAATCAATTAAAAACGTAAATCACAACTTCGTGACACGTAGTGTCACGAAGTGTGTAGGATGAAGAAAAATCGATCCAGGTTGATCATTATACTCTCAAGCACTCTGTGGCGACGGCTCCAGCTGGCTTGTGAATCTTCTATCTCTCCTTCGAACCATAACGCACGCCATGATGCATCGATTTCGAACTACTCCACTGGTACCTCCACGGTGCGAGTTGGTACCTGGTACCGACGTCCTGTTCCAAGAATAGCAATGGTACCTAACCCAAGTGTTATTAGTCCAATTATGAATTTAAAGTATTAAAATGCATAATAATATCTTGAATTTCAAAGATACCTTAGGTGACCCCTTTAAATGGTAAAGGGATGTTGATTATATCAAAAGGAGGTCAAAAAGGGTGGTACTGGCATATATTTGGAGGTCAATGGTATGTAGTATGGGCAAAGAACATGGTCAAAACCGGGGACCAACACTAAGAGAGGGAATAATTTCACCCTACATAGAGAGTGTTCCGCAATCTAGAGTAAACTATATCGAAGAGGACCTAGGAGTGTATTTCATTTTTGCTAAAGAAGATAATATTCCTTTGGAAAAAATCAATTTAGATGATGATATGTGGCATATGCACTTTGATGGTTCACTCTATAATGAAGGTAATGGGTTTGGGATTATCTTGGTTTCCCCTACAGGAAAAATTCATTATATGTCTTACAGGTTAGAGTTTTCTTGTAAAAACAATGTCACTAACTTCAAAGCTTTATTATTAAGCATTGAAAACTCCCTTAATCTTGGTTGTGGTCACCTTTCAGTGTTTGGAGATTCTCATCTTGTTGTGAACTTGATATGTAAAATATGATCTCCTATAAAAACGCTTATGGAACAATACTCCCAAACATTTTGGGCGCTTGTCTCGAGTATTCTATCTTTCAACATCACTCATGTTAAGAGGGAGTTGACCTCAATGGTTGGTCAGTTAGTTCTCTTTCCATCTTCTCCTAATCAACAATTTTTTCCTCACAGGACTGATTATTCTTTTCAATATCTATATATTCCATATATCCCTCACAATATAGGATCTTGGAAGGCCCTCCCTAACAACGAGAGCATTTTTTCTTTCATTAAATATGAACCTCTTAATCTCGGGGATATTGTATCCATAGAAAACGATAATATTCCTGGGGGCTTGAATCCTCTTGAGAGTTCATTTTCATCAAATGATGTAGGAAATAAATAAAAATAGGAGGAAGAGGAGTTACAAATGAAGTTGGGTGAAACCATCCCCTTGAACATTGGGGTACTCGAATCTTCAAGGAAAGGTAACATAAGTACCAAATGTTTTGATAAGGAAGAAATGAATTTTTCCAAGCTAATTGGTGCATTTAAAAGGTTTATGCTTGGCCTTATAAGGATGTTCATGGTTTTGATCCTGGTTTTTTACAGAATTCTATTCCCACCAAGGAAGACATGAAACCAATTATGCAAGAACAAAGATCTATTAAATCTTCATTTAAAGCAACTTTTCAAAGGGAGTTGGAGAATTTCTTAAGGCCTGGGATTATTTTGTCAGTCCACCCTGAATGGATTTCCAATTGGGTACCTTTTTCAAATACCACTGATCATATTAGAACTTGGATTAATTTTAGTAATTTTGTGCAAGCTATTATGAGAAATACGTTTTGTCCCCTCAGTATGGAAATGATTCTGCAACAGGTTGTAGAGTCACAGTTAAGACCCTTACTTGACAGTTTTTTGGGTTGCAAGAAAATCAAGATGAAAAGGGCAAATGCTCACAAAAAAACTCTTATCACTAATCGAGGTACCTTGTCTTACAAATGCATGTTTTCTGGCTCACTTGATACAAGTTCTTCCTTTAAAGGACCTATGCACACGACTCTCAATGAATTGGTTAGTCTCCATCTTTATATTGATGACTTAATTGTGTTTGTCATGGGGATGATAATTACATCAGAATTCCAAGTTTTGGGTCCCTTCCAAATTTTTTTAGTCTTGAACACTAACTCTTACATTTTAAAGGATTTACAGAAGAAATTGTTTTTCTACAATGCTAATAGCCCTTGCTTGAAATATTGCAAGGGACCATCATGAAAAGTTCTAATGTTGTCTGGATTTTCTGTATACTAGTAGCCTAGTTTTTTTTTGTTTTTTTTTGTGCTTTTTCTTCTTTACAGTAGCTTGACTTCAGATTTCTAAGTTAATACTTTTCCTATTGTTTTCTTCATTTTTGTCTTTTATTGTTGTTCTTTTAATTTCTACATTTTTTACTTCTGTCATGATTTTGTTTCCTATCATATTTTTGTTAACTTGGTCAAGATAGGATGTTGGATCAATTATGTCACAGTGACACTCCTACAAAGCATTGTTAGTCAATAACAATCAAGCTTACACAACTGTTATGATGTCTCCTCTAAAGGACCCTTGAAATTGTTATATATTTCCACTGCTTTCTTGTAAGGAATTGGTTATGTCCCGTTTCTTCTTTCCATTTCTTTATCCATTAATATTTTAAGAGAAAGTCTAAAAAAATTCTTCTTGAAGTTAAGAGTAGAGCCCGGTCGAATGATTATGGATACAGTGGTAAGAAAACCCTTATACTTAACACCTTTCATGAATTATTCCCAAAATCCCAGTCATCTTTCCATTAAATCCGCTCAATTCCCCCTGTTGCATAATATTCTTGGTTATATATTCTTGACATGTTGTTCTTGGTATGCAAAACCATGAGTTCTGAGTTCTAAATTTGTTGAAATCAAATTTCCTTGTGGAGTCGCCAATTTGTTGACGATGAAAATTGCAACGAATTTTTTCCTGCAAAGTGTTTCTAAAGCCTATTATTATAAAAGATAAATAATACTAGTAGGTGGGACCCCCTTGTAGATTGGAGATCGGGTCTAGTTCTTATTTGATGTTGTGCTACTTTTCAACATTGCTTACATGGTGATATAATCTTGGTTTATTGCTGATGGAGAAATCATCTTCTGTGTTTTTCTATTGCTCTAGGCTCAATTTTATTTTACAATGGCACGTGTTGTCCTTGTTATCACTACTATTTGTTACTAGGATCTATTACTAGGAGACCTACACAATAATCATGTTAGCAATAACATATACAAGCAATTGGGAAAGGGCAAAAGAAATATAACAACAAAAGAAATGGATCTAACTATGCAAATATACTACACTACATGCACGAATCATTAAAATGATTATGGTTAAATCCTAGCTAGCAAGCTAATGGTTATGTGATTTGATTGAGTTATATGGCTAATATGCATATGGTATGTTTTGGAAAGATACGATGTGGGTGGCACATTTGACAAATTGATAGATTTGATTGAGTTATATGAAGTGGTGATTTGTGTTATGGCATAAGTATGATATCGGTCACTCTATTGGTGATGGTTTCGATACATGGTTTACTTAATTGAGCTATATATTTGATATGTATTATGGCCAAGTTGGAAATGGAAGGCATGATGTGGGTGGCAAGTTTGACAAGTAATAGATGTCAATTCTAATGCATGGTTTAAATGAATGGTCAATGGATTAATGGATGGCGTGTACTAGTGAATTAATTGACTCTGGGTGGAGGCAACATGCATTTACTACACATCACCCTTACTCCTTTTGATGGCCGCCACCCTAGTCAGGTTATTGTTCAACCTTGTTGTTGTGATTATGCTCTGATTTTCAAGTAGGGAGGAACCGTTGGACCAACGCGTGTTTAAAGTTCTTAGATTAAAGGTATTTCCTTTTTTTGGAAATCCATGAGTCTTCTCTGTTTATAAAATGGATATTGGATCGAATGTATGGGTTGTGGTTTCCTTGAGTATTTCAACTGTGTAAAATGGTGGTTTTAGAATGAAGCATTGATGGTTTTCTCTGCAATGATGTTAAAGACACAGTGTTATTGGTCATCCTTGCTAGTTTAGTTGGAGGGTTTCATTTGTTATTGAGTGGTTGGATGTCTTCACACATTCATATCACCTAGTATTTGTCTTTATGGGGTTTAATGGTTGGAAGTGCTTTGTGTCATTACACATTGTTCGCTTGGGCATTGGGTTGTTTTTTCTACTATGGTCACGCAGTGGGTTGTGTTGCTTCTTCTTCGCCATGTTTTCACCTCAACATTGTAGTTGGTTGACTAAAAATACATGAGGGTTATACCCTTTGTGTGCTAAGTATTGTTACAATGATGAAATGGAGCCGTGCTCCTATGGTTATAACCTCTCCTGTCACAGGTTTTGTCGCCCTATCCACGAAGTAAATTGTGGTGTTCTCTGTGTATACACAGTTGGTATCAAAGTTTTTCACCATACAGAAGAGTTGGCTCTAGTCCCCATGTGTTGGCCACAAAGAAAGCCCTTAACTCCTCAAGTCTGAGGGCTGATATAGAAGACTATCATGGCTTGTCGGGTTTACTATTGGTTATTGTTGATTGGTATGTATTGTCGACATAATTGATTACAGGATCTCCAAATTGATTATGTGACAATCATGTCGGTTTTGGTATCTAGTCATTGCCTGTGTTATTATAATGGATAAACCTTGCATGGTTATTTGGACAAATCAAATACATAGTCACTTTCCTTGTGCTTAAATGAATCGATAACCCAGTATTTTTTTTAATTGAGTAAGTCACAGTGTTGCTTCATGTTGATCCGTGGGTATGTGTGGATTTCCCATAGCATGTTAGGTCAGGTTTTTTATTATGATAATATTCCAAGTAATAGGCTCAACATTGAAGTTGGTTGATGAATGATTAAGGTTGTTGCACAGTCATTGTATTTTGCATTGAAGTTATCGGGATGTTAACTCAACATTAGTCACAATTGATTAATGATGTTTCACATGTAATGCATTTGTATGTTACACCATGAGTAAATGATCACTGCAACTATGTTTTTTTTAGGCCAAGTGGTTATTGAAAATGAGATGAATGTGACAATTCCATTCCCTGTATAAGTATGGTTACTCAATTGTGTCGTTGAGGATGAGCCTGAGTTTTACACAACATGGTTTTGATTGCAGTTTGAATAATTTGAAAAATAATTTATTAGATTGATAGCTCGAAACAATGGGTTGAATTAATGATACTATGTCTGTGTTTTTATAATTTTCAAATGGGAATGTTGCATCATGGTGTTTGCAGTATGGCTGCTCACTGTGTATGCTATGGATATTTTTTTGGGTTACGCACTTAGACATAATCACAGATTTTTTAATCATGGCTTTGTTGCAATTTGATTATTTGTATTATGAGACCAGGATGGTTGTTGATGCCTCATTGAATTGGATAGATAGCCCAACTTATGATGATTTAGAGTCAAAGAAAATTGGGCTTGTATAGTCAGAGAATTACACTTGCGTTGATTGAATTGTTTTGTGTTTTCTATAGTGTAGTGTGAGTTGGAGTGGTGACTGTTGGTTGTCTATTTAAATGACAAATTAGGGTTGTTGAAACTTAAATATAGATTATTGGATTGACTATTCATTATGTATGTTTAACGAATGTCACGTATTTTAACAATGACAGGCACAATTGTAGTGACAATATAACTTCATTGCAAATTTGAAACATGACTTTTGAGTGTATTTGATGATTGAATTAATGTGTGGGAAGTGGTTGTTTTGATGATGAATAGAGTGGAAATGGTTACTATCATACATTTGAGAATTGTATTAGAATTGTTGATGACATTGTATTAAGCATTTGATTTCAAAAAATGAGCACGTTAATACACATAATTGTTTGAACTTTACACAGTAATTGTTTTGGGTCTCACTGGTCATTTGGTTCAGGTTTTTCTTATTTTACAGAATGGTTTATGGATCACTTGATTAATTTGATGAAAAGTAACCACTCTCATTCCCCACCATTATTTCTCTTTTCATTAATTACAACCCCATCACCTTCCCACATTCATTTTTCACTCCCTATTCTAAGATTGATTACAGTCAAGAGAAATTTTGTGTTGAAGAAGTTGGCAGTAGCAGTGTCTTGGTTGAATTACAATGATGTTTTCTTTTGTTTGCAGCTGATTTTTGTTGTATTTGAGAAGTAACCATATTTTCCCCCCTCATCATATCATGTTTCTCTCAGTACAAACCCCTCACTTATCCTAGGACCCTTTATTCACCCCCTGCTCATTGATAAACAATTAAACAATTTGTATGGATTGGATTGCATGAGTATGATACATCGTTGATCCAAATCTATTTCATATTTTTAAGAGTTGTCATGTATGGTTATTTAAAATATTATTTTCTAATCAATCTTGCATGCAGGAATGGGTTTTTTCAGCCGAGGTATCCATGGTCAAGGAAATCGAGGGAGAAGTAACTGGAAGAGAGGCAAAAGAAGGCCAAGGTTCTCCATACATTTTGATTCTAACTCACAAGAGCTTGGCCAGTTGTTTCAGGCCAGATTTTTCAATTGGATTGGGAAAGGAGTGATCCAACCTAGGCTTGAAAGGCCTCTTTTCTGAGTTCCACAAGCCCCTGGTATCCCTGTGCCTCCTCACGTCTCATTGCAACATGAGGTTCCTAAAAATGATGGATGGCAAGATATTTTTCATCCAATAGTCTCCCAACATCATCGTTGGCCCAATTTATCCCTACCTCCTCCTCCACCTATTAATCCCATTGTCCAACCTACCCCCCACTCACCAGTGCATTCCTTTCATGCTAGAAAAAGGTTTAAAACCGAGGCCCACCTTCCCTTGCCAAAGTAAAATCCATTTTTGCCCCTTCCTCACCCACCAATGGCTCTGAAAAATCTGTGTCTTCTTGGATGCATTTGAGGGATGATTGTTCCGACGTGATCAGCGAGATTAGGCCAAAAGGGTTAGCACAGCCAAAGTAAAATTCAGTAAAATCGAAAGGTGACAGCAACAATCAAGGAAATATTGCATCTCAGAGTGGGAATTATGGCTTTTGAGGTTTTATTTTATCTATTGTTGATGAAAGTTGACTTCAAGAATTTTTGGACAACATGTTTTATTTTGGATATATGAGTAACATTTTTGAAAATAATTTCAGATATCATGAGCTAAATTGTCAAATGTGAATGTGATGAAGGGAGTCACAAGGAGGTGTGTTTTTCTTAACTAACTAGTTATGTTATGATTGTTATGAGCTAAAGGGAGTCACAAGGGGTCCCACCTACTAGTTATTATTTATTTATAACCTTGATTATGATTATTACTTTTCCCCCTTAACTAAAAATTTGGTTGAATCTTTAGTTAACTTAACTAATGAGGTGGTTCAACTACCTCAACCAATTTTGATTTGCTTAAAGGTAAAAGGAAAGGGAGGAACAAAGGAGGATTGAAGGAGAAGCATACTAAGGTTTTCTCTTTGAGTTTATGTTGAGATAGTTCAGTTTTTATTCATTCCTTAATTTATCAAAAGCCTAATTCTTTTTATGATAGCAGTATCTTATTGCAGATAGGAAGATTTAGGGCTCAATTATGTCATCCGGACACTTGTTTTTCAGATGTGTTGATCTATCTTTGATAGTCTTTGTAGACTTGTCTGTTTGTGAATTAGTTTTCATGACTGACAAAGGCTATTGTGAAGTGTCGAGTGGGCAACAGTCTATGGAAATTTGATCCATCTTTTAGAGTTCAATTTTTCATTTTCTGTCAGAGGTCCTTTTGTATGTTCCATCGGGGATGTGTAAGTTTGACTTTGGTCCTAAATTTATGCATGATTTTTTGTAAAATAATGACTCTTTGATGAATTGGAATGAAATAAAGGATTGATTTATGTCTCATCTGTCTTGATTATCATCTTGGTGTCTTTACTTATGTCTTTACATTTATTTCAGCAACTGTTATATTCACGAAATTACATAAAAACTAAATTTCCAGCAAGCTTTTTATTAATAAAAGACTAGCCTAAGAACTGGTAATTAATACTTGTGAGTTAGGATGTTATTTTTGTTGGCTATAAACATAGGGTGATATTCTCGTCTATTTTTATTTAGCCAAGCAAAATCTGAAAATGCTTGAGTAAGATCATTTCATATATTTTCCTCAGCAAGTCTGATATGTTGTTGAGCCATATTTAATTTCATATTTAAAAGAGTTGTCATGTATAGTTGTTAAAGAAACTATTTTCTAATCAATAATGCATACAATAATGAGATCTTTCAGCAGAGGTTTCCATGGCTAGGGTAACCGCGGAAGAGGAAATTGGAACAGGGGCCCTAGAAGACCAAGATTCTCTATACACTTTGATGCAAACTCGTAAGAGTTAGGCCAGCTATTTCAAGATGGATTTTTTAACTATATTGGGAAAGTAGTGGTCCAACCTAGGCCTGATAGGCCTCCCTTCCAGGCCCCACAGGTCCATGGCATCCCAGGGCCTCCTCATGTCTCACTGCAACCTGAAGTCCCTAAAAATGACGGATGGTAGGAGATTGTCCAACTGACAGACTCCCAACATCGTGGTTGGCGTAACTTATCTCTACCTGCCCCTCCACCACTTAATAAAATTTCCCAAGCTGCCCCTATCCAATCACTAGTACATTCTTCCCATGCAAGAAAAAGGTTAAAAACCAAGGCCCGCCATGCTCATGACAAAGGAAAATTCGTCGTTTCCCCTTCCTCACCCTCAAATGACTTTGCCAAATCTGTGTCCTCCCGCATGCATTTGAGAGGTGATTGCTCTCATGTGATCAATGAGATTAGGCCTAAAGGATCCACATAGCCTAAGGAAAATTCAAAGAGATTAAAAGGTGACAGTAGCACCAAGGGAAATATTGCCTCCTAGAGTGGAAAATATGGATTTTCAGTTTTAATTTATTAATTGTTGAGAACAATTGACTTCTAAAATTTTGGACAACACACTATTTTTTGGATATATGGGTAATATATTTTTGGAAATAATTTCAATTATCATTGATATAAATTGTCAAAATATGAAAGTGATGATGGGATTCACAAGGAGGGATGTTTTGTTTGATTAACTATTTGTGTTATGATTGTTAAAGAACTAAAGGGATTCACAAGGGGTCCCACCTACTAGTTATTATTTATTAAAAAACCTTATTATGATTTTATTACTTTTCCCCCTTAACTAAAAACTTGGTTGAGTTTTAGTTAACTTAACTAAAGAAGTATTTCAAATACTTCAACCAATTCTAATTTTCTCAAAGGAAAAACGAAAAGGAGGAACAAGGGGAGAATAGAAGGAGAAGCATACTAAGGTTTTCTCTTTGAGTTTTGTTGAGATAATACAGTTTTCATTCATTACTTAATTCATTAGAAGCCTAATGTTTTTTTATTATAGCGGGGTCCTATTGTAGACAACAAGATTCAGGGTTGAATTACATAGTTCAGACACTTGTTTTTTCAGAGGTGTTGATCTATCTTTGATAGTCTCTGTAGACTTGTTTGTTTGTGAATTAAATTTCATGATTGGCAAAGGCTATCATGCAAAGTCAAGTGGGAAGAAATCTGTAGCAAGCTAATCCAACTTTTAAAGTTGAGTTTTTTACTTTCTGTCAGAAGTCCTTTTGTATGTTTCATCGGGTACATCTAAGTTTGACTTTGGTCCAAAACTTCCTCAAGAAATTTTGTAAAGAGAACAATTCTTTTGAGAAATTGGAATGAAATAAAGGATTTCTTTATTTCTCATCTATTTTGATTATTGACTTGGTGTCTTTACATCTGTCTCTATATCTACTTCAACATCTGTTATGTTCATAAAATTACATAAATAATGATTTTTTTTCAGCAAGCTTTTATTTATAAAAAACAACAACCTAAGCACTTGTAAACACAACTTGTGAATTATGATAACAGTTTTGATGCCTATAAACATAGGGTGATATTCTCGTCTATCTTGCTTTAGCCAAGTGAGATATGAAAATGTTTGAGTAATATCATTTCATATCTTTTCCTCAACGGTATGTTTGGCAACCCTTTTTACGAACATGGAAAAGAAGTTGGGAGAACATTATCATATACTTCAATCTGCAACTCCTAAGTGGGTTTACCCTCGGGTCAGAGTTTTTTCAAAATGATGGTGAACCTTTCGTTGAAATATTTGACCTTTTCTTTTGTACTCTGTTATCGGGCTAATCATTAAGTGAAGACACAAATCAATCCCCCTAGATCTACCTAGATATAGAAAAAAACAAGATAGAACATGGTGCTTTCCCTAGTCTCTAATCATCGAATTTACTACCGAACAAAAGCTGAGAGACGTACGTTTAAGTGTCATTTCCTTGTGCCTTTGTTGTTCCTATTTCACTCTGGTGCTCTTGTGATACTGATCCTGCAGTGCGACACAAACCAACCAAAGTGAAATCAATAGAAGTATATTCAATGACAACCTATGCATATGATCAAAGAATTATGCAATAAAATAAAGATAATTCTATGGGAAAGAAGCATGCCACTGTATTATACTAAATAATAGGAAGAGAGATTACAACTGGATGACTTGATGTCGTAAGGTTCCTTTCAACAGTTCCTTGCTTCCCAAACACTTATTTCTCCAAGGATTCTGAGACCATGGATTTGATAGCTACTCACAATCTATCTTGACAAAGAAACTCTCAAAGCCACTCTAACCAAGCTAAAAATCTCAAGATAAATTTGTAATCTTAAATACTCAAGAACTTTCCAACCCAATCAAGCTCAAGCTAACTTTCTCCATGAGAGCTCCTCTCCTTTTATAGCTTGAAGAGGATAAGGTGAGTAAGTTAGGATGATCCCACTAAATCATTAAAGTGAGTAATATCGAAACCGTTCGGAGGCCACCTCACCACAAAAGATTCTCCTTCTAGAAGCATCGAGAAGATGCTCGTTTTTCCCACATACAAAGGCCATCGCACCCTAGTTATAGAGCAACTTGAAAAAACTCCACAGTCTAGCTATAGTGAAGCCTACATAAATCAAGAATTTTCTCACCCTAGCTATAGTGGAGCCTACGGAAACCAGGTTTTTCCTCACCCTACATATAGTGCAGCCTGCGAAAATTATTCTTAATAGGGATTTTACAAAGGAAAATACAACTTCTTCTCTCAGGGAAAGTTATTCTCCCTTCTTTCGTCAGGAATTCAGGCCACTAACCTCTCTGAAGGAAAATAATAGGTTTACATCATTAACAGTCATAGGGATGATGAAAATAATGTGTAACAGAGATCCCCCCAAAGTATGAAGTTATAACATAGTGATATCTTAAATACTTTGTCGAGTGTGTGTAGGGAACAAGGAACACGTCGGTCGGAAACCTGCCAACAAACAAGGAAATACAGTGCAATAATATATCATCATTGAGGTAGGCATTCCCATACTCAGAATACAAATGACTCAAAGTATAAATGTCTACATGCGAAGATACATGCCAAGTAATACAGGTCATGGCCACCAAACATACACTGTGAATCCATGCCAATATGACTCAAATCTAAACATAGCCACCAAAAATACACTATGGATCTATGTGTTAAAGACTCAAATTTGAACATAGCCATGAGACATACAATGTGGATCTATGCAACAGTACAAACTAAATATACTCCAACGCAACCTGAATCTGTGAGAAAAAATTCAGGGTCTTCATCTTCACCACTCCATAGTACGAATCTAACCATGAAAATACATGTGATGAAATAGAACATGGTAGAAACCAATTGATTATCAGTCATTAGTGAATACCATTAAAAAGTGTGAGGGAAATCACCATTAATGTCAATGACTCCCAAGGTACACCAGTACAATCCAACAGATGTGAATCAATCAGATGAGGTTGAACACTTGACAGAATCTTCCGATTAGGGGTCAATAATGAAAACCTATTGTCAAAAATGAGGGAACCTGCCATTGAGGCATGCAAGTTCAAAGGTACCAATTAGTTTCTAATTCTAATTCCTGGATGATGAGTTGAATTCAACAGGAAAAGACTCGTCACATGAGGGCCTTAATGTATCCCCCATAAATGACACGAAATGGGTAACAATATTTGAAGTAGATCAGAGTAACAAGTGATTTAAGACTGACTCAGGGATGGTCGATGCAATATAAGGCTTAAGGACTGCAGAAATGGCAGAAACAATAGGATGATTTTCGGGTTGAAATTCTCTTTAACATATTGATGACACGACAACTATCTTGGAAACACTGACTCAACAATAGGGATCACATGCCAACTTGTAATCTTATAAAGGAATATGATCAAGAGACAAGCGGATTTTCCAACCTAGACACAAGGTGAGTGAAAGGGTGTCATGTTCAAAAGAGACTCTTCCATGGAATACAGTGTTAGACACATTTCTTTCCCAATTTCCCCCCCACCATTTATGGCGAGTACCTCTTTATTTTTACACAATCTTGAAGAGGATGACATATGATTGTAATGTAAGCTCATCCTTTCGATGAGTCCTTCAAATTATATTTAATGAACCCTAAGAAGGAGTGATTTGGTCCCATATGGGCCTTTCGATGTTTGTTTAACGATTCGAAAGATAGAAAACTCGGGGGTTTTTCATGTTCAGAGAGTCTAAAAAAGGACTTAAAGAAAACTCTCTCAGTTCCTTTTTCATAAAGTAGTCTGATGAGACCAAAAAAGAGATAAAATATTTCTCAACAGACGTTTTCTTCAAATACTTTAACGAGTGTGAAAATAACAAGGTCGCTCGACAATCTTTTCATGTTTAGAGAGTCTAAAAAGAGCTTAAAGAGAACTGTAGTGGGTTCCTTTTTCGTATAACCTTTATGAGTCCGGAAAAGTGATAAAATTATACTTGGTTACATTCTCATTGATTTATGAGCATGAGAAAGAACAGAGACTAAGATTGGTAACTTATTCTCATGTATTTATGAGCATGAGAAAGAACAAAGACTATGCTCAGGATTGTTTTCATTTTTACGCAAGCTTTAAAACAAAAACAAAATTATGCTTGGGATAGATTTTATTTGTACGCAAGATTAAAAACTAAACACAACTATGCTTGGACCTGGTTTCATTTTTACACAAGCTTGAACAAGAGGAAACTATGCTTGAGGTAGATGGTTTCATTTTTACAGAAGCTTGAACCATAGAAAACTATGCTTGCAACTTCCCAATGCATGGTTGGTACTTAGGCCCCAGCTTAAGAAGCTAGTGGCTCAACTTCAGCATGAATTCTGAAGGATGGAAGCATTTCCCCCCAAGCTTCATTTCATCCAACTACAAAGATGAATGAAAGGAAGCTTCAAATACTAGATGAAGGACTTGACTCAAGCAAAGAGGGGGAAGTTGTTTCACTTTTTAACGAGCTTGACACAGGAGAAGAACTATGCTCATCACCTTTATTTCGTTTTTTAATGAGGTTTCCACCTATCGACCCCATTCTCCCCAGTGGAGTTGCCAATTTTGTTATCAAGATAATTGTTAAGTGCGGACACGAATCGATCCCCCTAGATCCACCTAGATATAGAACAAAACAAGAAATACCATGGCACTTTCCCTAGGCTCTAATCATCAAATTTACTACCGAACACAAGACGAGAGACATACCTTTAAGTATCACTTCCTTGTGTATTTGTTGTTCCTTTTTCGCTCCGGTGCTCTTGTGAGACTAATCTTGCAGTGAGACACAAGCCAGCCAAAGTGAAATAAGTAGAAGTATATTCAATGACAACCTATGCATATGATCAAGGAATTATGCAATAAAATAAATATAATTCTATGGGAAAGAAGCATGCCACTGTATTATATTAAATAATAGGAAGAGAGATTACAATCAGATGAATTTATGTCGTAAGATTCCTTCCAACAGTTCCTTTCTTCCCACACACTTCTTGCTCCAATGTTAAGAACCAAACTTCAATATAGCATAGAAAAACCTCAGGAAAAGTACTCAATGCCTTGAAAAAGAGATAATATCAGATAATAAGCCTCTTCGAGGGGGCAACCTCCTTTTACCCCACTTAAATGTTCA
>JZKD02S1676599.1:419371-440976 GCA_000966675.3 Picea glauca | reverse complement strand
GGAAACCTCCTTTTACCCCACTTAAATGTTCAAGTACAAGATGATTCAAAATGAAAATGTCTCCTTGGTATATATAGGAAACTAGGAGGTATAATTACAAATAATGGCCTAAAGCGGACATAATTAAAATAACACTACTAATCTAAATTAAAACTAATGGCCTAGAGCCTGCATAAATAAAATAGCATTACTAATCTAATATGCCCCAATTAAGGGGTAATGAGCCAATATTAGGGCTTAACATCCAAGGATTTTGAGACCATGGATATGATAGCTACTCACAATCTATATTGACAAAGCAAATCTCAAAGCCACTCTAACCAAGCTAAAAATCTTAAGCCAAATTTGTAATCTTAAATACTCAAGAACTTTCCAACCCAATCAAGCTCAAGCTAACTTTCTCCATGAGAGCTCCTCTCCTTTTATAACTTGAAGAGGATAAGGTGAGGAGGTTAGGATGATCCCACTAAATCATGAAATCAAGTAATATCCAAACCGTTCAGAGGCCACCTCACCATAGAAGATTCTCCTTCTAGAAGCATCGAGAAGATGCTCGTTTTTCTCACGTACAAAGGCTGTCGCACCCTAGCTATAGAAAAACCTACGAAAACTCCGTAGCCTAGAGATAGTGTAGCCTACAAAAATCAGTATTTTTCTCACCATAGCTATAGTGCAGCCTACAAAAACCACGCATTTCCTCACCTTGCATAGAGAGCAACCTGCAAAACTCCTTCTTAATAGGGATTTTACAAAGGAAAATACAACTTCTTCTCTCAAGGAAAGTTCTTCTCCCTTCTTTCTTCAGGAATTCAGGTCATTGACCCCTCTAAAGGAAAAATATAGTTTTACATCATTAGCGGTCATAGGGATGATGAACATAATGTGTAACAGACTCATGGACGCAACAAAAAATTCATCCATTAAAGCTTATCTAGTAGTTTCCTTAGAAAATTTGTCCAAGAAATCCTTTTGAAACTTTGTCCAACCAATTATTGAATCCACTGGTAGGTTGAAATAACAAGTCGAGGATGAATTTTAAATGGTATAAGGGAAAAGTCTGCATACCACATCTTTGTTTTTTACATTCATTAAACTTATCCCTAATATGAACTTTGTAATATGGTCTTCATGAAATCCATAGGTTTCGGGGTCAAATTTAGGGAGAATTTTTTCTGGATGCCTGGGTAGGTTATGCACCCGTCTTGGAATTTCCAAAGCATCTCTTTCCAACCATGGTTGATTGTCTCTAGATTGATATTTGTTGTTATCATTATTATCCTCCATGTCTTTTGATTCAGAACCTAAGTGATCTGAGTTATGCTCCTCCTCTTTAGATTCAAAATCGCTAGGGTTAGAGTAATTACCAACTGGTGTTTTGGGTATCAGATTAAGGGGTTTTTCGATATCTATGAGGGAAAAATATATCAGATCTTATACCATGTGAATGAGTACATGTTTAGGGGTGTCAACAAATGGTATACTTATTTGTTTTCTTCTAGGAAGTAAATGAGCTAAAGGTAATGCTACGATCTGTCAGGCATAAGTTATGGTGATTATTATGATCTTATTTAATTCTTGGTGGGGAAGAGCGTAAGGTATTTCAGGGTACAAGTGTTCTTCCTCTTCATGTTGATGTGCGTTAATTGTATAGGGGGTACTCTTTATATGTGGTTTGTCTTGAGAGTGACTAGCCATGCATGTGGGTTGTTTCGAATCTATAGGCTTTACGATATATATTATCGGAAATATTGGTATCCATTCATTTTTTCAAGCCCTCCTTCTAGAGCCAATTATGTTGAGGGGTATGGGATTACTTTAACTCAACAATAGGAACCAAACATGCTTAATAGGCCCAATTAGACTCGTAAGTGTTTGATGAGTGTTAAGGTTATCCATATTTATGATCTGGATGGAATTATTGATGAGCTTTAATTGTGATTGATTTTCGTGAAACCTTTCCTCGAGATATACAATTCTCTTTTTGTTTCTTTTCTAACGTTAGTAACAAAAGACAGATGGAGATTAAACTAAATGGCATAGAGAAGTTAATATGCATTACAGAAAGCTAGGTTTTGGGATAACCTTTATACCATAGCATGTAGACAAAGAATATCTGAACTAATTCAAACTAGCAATAATACCATTTCGACTTGTAGACATTCAACATTGTCTGAGATAACAGTTACAAAAAGAAAATATATACATGGCAATAGGTTAGTGTAGGAAAAGCAATTTTCAATGCTCTATTATCAATCACATATTAACACAATCAATTTCTATTCATCAACTAGAATAAAATAATTGGTGCAACATTATAAGATAACTTAAATAACATATACACCAACTCTTACTCAATACAACAACAAATGTTGAATTCAAAGACAGAGATAATCCCATTCGGTCCAATCACAATTACACCTCAGATGAAAGAAGTGTCTTTGGTTCTAAACAAAACTTCTTAATTAAAGTAACTTGAAGATAAAAAAAATCTCTTATAATATTCTGGAAAAAATATATCTCTCAAAAACCATCGACCCAGATCTCAAGGTCAATTCTCTTATTTATAAATTAAATCTAAACTAAAAATATATACTAAGTTGTGTTAATTAAGAAAATGACACATGGCATAATTTATCTATTTGTTCTCTTTTGGCTTCTCTTGATATTATCTGGTCATTTTACTGAAATGGATTGTTCCTCTCATATTCTGACCATTTGTAGAAGATATCTTTCCATATATTTGCATATGGGAACCTGTTTTGAACCATTGGAGTGGAGATGACCTCCTTCATCTCAATTTCCCATTCTTTGTATTTGATTATTTTGACACTCAAGCATTGTAAGACTGTTATAGATTTAATCAAAGGCTCCATGAACTTCTTCACTTGACCTAGGATCATTCTTTAAACATGGGAAATAATTGTTTTGTACACCTGGTCTTGCTTTGCATACTTCTTAGCTATGTCATGTAAATTGACAAAATCCTCCGGTGGGAAAAATTCTGGAAAGTCGATATTCCTCTTTTCCTGATTGATTTTCTCCCAACTTTTCTAACATTCTTCCCATCTTTCTTTCATTTTTCGTCAGGGTTCCTAGACCATGGTTACCCAATGTTTGACATCTCTCCTTATTTGGGTGATGTTATTGTCCATCAACACTTGGACACCATGCTCTTCTGTATATCGGCCCTTCTGTACTTATCTGATGTAGCCTATCCATTATAAGGCTTGATGTGCCTTCTCATACCATTGCTGCATGTCTTTACAGGTTTCCAGCCCCATAAGGGTATCTTATTGGAAGTCATCTATGTGAGCGGTAAAGAGTTATCTTTCCCTTGTTAATTGTGCATACATCTCTTAGAACTCACACTTTAAGAGTACCATGGCCTGTGTTCAATTTTGGTAATACTTCGCTTGATGTTGAAAATGGTCAAGCTCTTTCTTCATGCTGTCTACCTCCCTTTCATCCCTTTTTTCCCTGTCTAAAGTGGCATCGATTATGGAAATCTCTGCTCTGATTAGCTTAGTCATATTAGCACCTTCTATGTAAAATAATGTATCCTTTGTGGTTATGAACATGGTGATATCGAGCATGAGCTTCATTTTCTTGATTGTTCTTCTCATCACAGCTTTCCGTTTCCTATCATAAGAAATTTCCCGTATGTTGGTGAATTTGTCTACTGGTTCAGGAATCTCTTTATCTCTCCAGGGCATAGTATTTCCTAGGCTTCCTACCATATAGAGGTGTTCCATGGAAAGTTCTCTTATTTCCTTAGAAGGGTAATTTCCTTATGTTCTAGTGACTTGGCCTTCTTCTTCTCCTCATCGATTGACATAGTCTTTATCCTAGATGGAGAAGTAGGCAAAGAATATATATTGACTAAGAGTTCGACCATTATAATGTCAATTTTTGGTTGCCCGATTCCTTCTTGTTGTTCACCTGCATCCAATTTGTTCTTAGAGTTATCATCCATAGGTTGTGTTCCCATATGATTGAGAAACAAAGTGTCAAGAGTGTTGGAAAACTGAGAGGGGGGGTGAATCAATAGTTAATGTCCTTAAATGATTATGCCCATTTTAAACTCTTTACAGAACACTCAATGATGATCACAATGATGTAGGGAAGGAAGCAATAGAATATTAAACATGAATCACACAAATGAAATATATAGAGATAGATATTTCTTGAGGAAACCCATAAAGGGAAAAAACTGTTCTTCTTGATATGATAAGTAATCTTTATTTTCTTTATATTATCATTCTTATGAGCTCCAACTGCTCTTGAGGCTACAACCTTTGTTTTACAAGCAACAACTTGTTGAGAGCACCAACTCTCTGGTTTCTCTAACACCCACTAGAAGGAAGCACCAACTCCCTGAGTGTTCTAGCACCAACTGGATGGAAGCACTGACTTCCAGTCACACAGGCACCAACCTGTATAACAAAGAACAATAGTTCTCCCTTGCACCACCCTACCACCCTGGTTTTTCTGGATGCAACAAGATGGAAGCTACAACTCCCTGTGTTCAAGCACCATCTTGACACTCTGAGGACACCATTCTTCCCTAGAACCTCCCTACCACCTTGCAATATAAATATTTGATTTTCATAAATTTATCACAGTGATACATCATTTATCTATGTCTTACCAGTCTCATCCCTATTCTGCTACACTGCTCTTCTCTTTCTGCATCAATGTCTTTTTGTGCATATATGTCTCTCTCTACTCGCATGAGTCTCTCTCTTCTCTCATGGTGTGTGATTTTTTATTCTTCTATGTATTTATGCTCTGTGCACCATCTCACTTCTATGCACCATGCCTCTATGTTCTCTTCGCTGCATCATTGTTCTTCCCTACACACAATTCACTGCATTTCTTCCTCACTACTATGTGTAGCTCACCCACAATCTCACCTCACTTCTATGTCCTGCATAATTTCCTCACGTTGAGTCATCTGCCTAATCATCATGGAAACTCTTCATGTTCTCTGGTGGTTCATCCCTATGTGTTCATCATTAGTGAGCATTATGTTGAGATTACTTACCTTCTATGGCAGTCGAAAATCTTTGTCTTCTCTGTCAGTTATATCCAGTTAATTATGGATTCTTCGGATCCTAAGCCCCTTCCTTCATGTTATCATTGGAGGTGACCATACGCTTAGGCTTATTGAGCGCTTATCAATTCAACGGTCATGATTCAGTCTCCTCAAATGGATGATTGTCGTCACTTCGGGTCTTCTATTCTTCCTAACTTCCAACTTTTTAAATCTCCCGAATACGATATCATCGAATAAATTAGATAGTTCACATTTATATCTTTGAACCAGATCAATGGTTATATTCGATCATTACATCTATCCTTCATTTATTAATCTGACAGCCATGACTTAATCAAGCAATGAGATGGATGGCCACTTTTTACTCCGTGACTTCGTCTCTTATGCTTACGATATCCTTCCACTGTCTTTTGATCAACAATTGATAGTACACTCAACATCAGATCGACGATCAAGATCTCCTTTGGGTTTTCAGACTTCATAGATTTAGAGTCTCAACCTTTTCTTTCCTCCATACGTCAATATTTCAGAGTTGACAGGCCTCTAACACATGTCCCTCTCAGATTAACGGTCGAGATCTCCTTGGGTCTCCGAACTTCAAAGATTTCAAATCTCAACCCATTCTTTCATCTGGAGTGATTACCTACTGAGTTAGTCATCAAATGGTGGAGACTGCTTGCTGGCGGTTAACCTTTTCACTTACACTATCCTTCCACTATAGTAGGTCGACATATGAGACTACTCCCGAAGTGATATTTTAGATCGTACGTCTCGTGTCCACTTCAGGTCTTCGGAATTCAGGACTTCAAGTATTTGGGTAAGTGTTGGTGCTAAAACTCCCGAAGAAAAAATCCCATAATGACATAGCTCTTGCGTCACTTGATGACATGTCATGATTCGAGCATCTGCCACATGTCACTCTAATTCGTGATTTTCACATACCTGAAATGTTGATTTCAAATTGACACTTTTTGTTCTCTAACTGTGCCATGTGTCCTTGATGACATAAACTGTTGACATGGTCTCGTAATGTGGTCTATTGACGTGGACTTGCTGACATGGTCTTCCATATTCTCTTTTTGTTGACGTGGTTTGCTAACCAACAAAACGGATCCAACGGTCATCATTTGTCCTCCAAATCCGACGAACATTATTCATTTTGGATTTCTAGGCTTCGAGTATTTAACATTTCAAACATTCATGAGTGTAACCTCCTCGAAAATTTAGATCCAAAGTGATTTTTTCTCGTTCGATCAGGATCTTGGATCGACGGATCGATCTTTCTGCGATGAAGATTTTCTATCTTATCATGTCCTTCCAGTTGAAATTGATATGAAGGCTAACGAAAATTCACATTCCATGAATTTCAAATCTCAAACTTTCCTAAGTGTAACCTCCTCGCATCTTTAGAACTGAACTAAATAGCGTTCATCGATCATGTTCTTAGATCGATGGTTCGATATTTCTTTGATGCGGCTTTGCTGCCTTATCCTATCCTTCCACTTGAAAGTGATCCGTTGACTGATGAGAATTCACATAATCGAATTCTCAAATGTTTTTCTCTCTTATCCTATCCTTCCACTCAAAATTAATCCAATGGTTGTGAATTTTCTTAAAATAGATCCACGATCAAGAATGATTGTGCAACCACAATCTATGAGTTTTTTAAATCATCACCCAACTCCACAATGGGAAGATGTGCACTATTGGTGAGTTAACCACAATCGTTGATCTTCAAAGCTATAAGATCGGGCAGTCTTGACTAATTGCAGGATGGGAACAAGTGCGATGTTTAATTTTCCTTTCAATCTCCACAATTCATCCATGTTGTAGATTTGGCGATTGCACATCAGACGATCACGATTTAATATGACTTAAACACATTTTTTTACGGATCAACCGCAGTCATAGATATTCAAATATATGAGATCTGATGATGTAGAAGGATTGTGGGATTGTAACTCGCGAGTAGTTTAATTCCTCTTTCTCTACCCGCAATGCATCCATGTCGTTGATTTGTCTGGCAGATATGACGATCTCGATTCGATTTGATTTTTATTGTGCCATCTCTTCTAAGATTTTGATCTTCATTCATTAACTCTCCCGAGCTTTAATCTCCATTCGCTTCCTTCTGTTTTTCCTTATATTCTTTCCATCAATGACAAGAACACTCCTTCCTACTAAACCTACAAACAATATCCCCCTTCGGCATTGATGGAAACCCTCAAAGGCTGCACTAGATGACTTGGACCTCCAACTGTAGCATATGGACCATTCCTTTTTTCCCACTTTGACATCAATTTCAAGGAAAACATGCTCCCCCTGAGCTATTACAGTAATTTTCAAAGGTATCATATATTGAACCAACACATAATCCCCCTGACAGGATGGACTCTCTTAGGTGAGAGTAGGGATGACACCCAACTTTTGACGAAGATATTCAAAAGGTGTCTTGGCTAGGGGTTTAGCAAAGATGTCTGCAATTTGTTCTGTGGAAGGAATATAATTCAACTGAATATCTCTATTTGTAACCTTCTCTTTGAGAAAATGATACTTTATAGGGATATGTTTCATCTTTGAATGGAGAACAAGATTCTTCAAGACACTAATTTCACTGGTTTTATCACATTGAAGTGGAATTGGATTAGTATAATTTACCTTCAAATCTTCAAGAGTTTGTAACATCCATAAAATCTGAGCGAAGCGATTAGAAACAACAATGTACTCTATCTTTGTAGTTGATAAAGAGATAGATCCCTTCTTTTTACTGATCCATGCTACTAACAAATCACCTAAGAAGAATGAACCTCCACTGGTGCTCTTTCTCTCATCCAAACAATTCACCTAGTCAATATCTGAATATGCAGTTAATTGTAAGTTCTGATTTCTAGGATACCAAAGACCATAAGTCATTGTACCCTTCAAATATTTGAATATCCTCTTGATATCTACTAAATGACTTTGTTTAGAGGAATTTTGATAACAACCTACCATTCCAAGAGCCTGCATTATATTAGGATGGGATGTTGTGATGTACAGAAGACTCCCTATCATTGATCAATACGTTATTTGATCAACATTAGGTGAAATATCATCTTTACTGAGCTTGCAACCAACCACCATAGGTGTACTAACAGGAGGGGAATATTCCATCTGAAACCTCTTTAACATCTCTTTCAAATATTGTTCTTGAGAGATAAATATACTTGCAAAACTCTGATTGATTTGTAAACCAAGAAAATATGATAGTTCTCCTATCATGGACATCTCAAAACTAGTCTACATTGAATTAGCAAGCCACTGAACTCAAAGGTAATTAGTGCATCCAAAGATAATGTCATATATATAAACCACAACAACTAATAAATCAACACCTTTAGATTATATATATATATATATATATATATATATATATATATATAAATATATATATATATTAATATAAATGGTACCTTTCTTGAACCCTTTGTCCTGAAATTTGTCCAGTTTGTGATACCAGGCTCATGGTGCTTGTTTCAGTCCATATAATGCCTTTTTCAAATTACAGACATAGTTAGGATTATCTTTCAGTGAGAATCCTTCAATTTGCTCCATGTATACTTCTTCTTCTAGTTCTCCATTAATAAAATATGACTTAACATCCATGTGATATACTTTAAAGTTCTTATGACATGCATAGGCTAGAACCATTATGATGGCTTCCAATCTTGCCACTGGTGAAAACGTTTCATCAAAATCTTGTCCTTCAACTTGTGCATACCCCTTACAGACCAATCTAGATTTATTCTTAACAAATTGTCCTTGTTCATTTATTTTATTCTTAAACACCCATTTGGATCCAATTACATTCTTATCTACAGGTCTAGGAACAAGCTCCCAAGTATTGTACTTCTCAATCTGATCTGGTTCCTAATTCATTGATTTTAACCAATTTTCATATTCATTGACTTCATTGAAGTTCTTGGGTTCCACCATGGATATGAAGGTTATATGTGATTGCTCAATGTTTTTGATTATCCATCTCCTGGTTTGTACACCTTTGTCTTTCTCACTAATTATCTGACTTGCAGGATGATTCTTTTGAGTAATTTTGGAGGAAGGATTTGATGTTGTTTCCTGATTTTAGTATGCCTAAGTATTTGCATCTTCACCCGACTCAGAGTCTTATTGTTCTAATTCTTAGACATGTTCATCTTCAACTTCAACTATATCCTTTGTTTTTGATTGAGTATTTCTCTCCTCTCTTACTAGGAATCCTTGATCAAGTTTTATGTCAATACAATCAACCAATTTATGTAGCCTCTTATGATAGCCTCTATATGCTTTATTGTTTGTAGCATACCCTAATAAGACTCCTTCATCATCCTTGTCATTATAATTTCCAAGGTTTTCATTATTATTCTTTATGTAGCACTTACTCCCAAAGACTTTGAAGTGTTTGATTGTAGTAGGTCTTACATGCCACCGTTCATAAGCTATCTTGTCACTGTGTGGTCTAAGATGAGATTTTTTAAGAATATTGATTGTTGTGTGTATTTCTTCTACCTGGTAGGTTTGAAAAATGTTCTTCTCATTCATCATTAACCTGACCATTTGTTAAATTGTTTTTTTTTGCCTCCCAACTACTCCATTTTGTTGTGGAGTTCCTGGGATTGTGTATTCTCTTTTGATCCCATGTTTATCACAGAATTCCTTGAAATCACTTGACATAAATTATCCTCCTTTATCTGATCTTACAGCCTTTAATCTTTTGCCTATTTGATTCTCAGTTAAAGCCTCAAATAATTTAAATTTCTCAAATGCTTCAGCTTTTTCTTTGAGAAAAGCAACCCAAGTGAGTCTAGGGTAATCATCAATGATCAACATGAAGTAGTTTTCCTTCCCTATGCCTTCCTGTCTTGATGGTCCACATAGATCCATATGAACTAATTGGAGTGGTTTCTCTGTTAAGTAGAGTTCTTGTATTTATACTGTGTCGTGGTTAGCTTTCCTACTTGGCAGGGTTAACACATAGAATCTTGTGGCTTTGATATTCTTGGAAGATATTTTACTTCCTCAAGACTTTTGAGCTTGATTAAGTGGTCAAAGTTTATATGTCCATGTCTCCCATGCCATAACCAACTCTCATCATGTTTTATTAGATGACACTCTTCTCTATATTCTTTCAACAAATATACATTATTATCTGTCCTTGTGCCTTTAGCCACCACTTTTCCTGAGTTTACAGACTTTATATTACAATCCTTGGAAGTGAACACCACTTCACATCCTCTATCACACATTTGACTTACACTAAGAAAATTGTGTTTTAGCCCATCTACAAGAAGAACATCCTGGGATTTTCCTTTACCATTACTCAAACTCACCATCCCTTTACCCTTGATTTTACCTCGTTCATCATTTCCAAAGGTTAGATTTCCTATTTTTCTTTTACTTATAGACAAAAACTTATCCTTGTCTCCAGTCATGTGCTTGGAAAATACACTATCTATATACCAGGGGTCCTTTTGTTTTTAAGCTGAAAGTACTAGACTGCATTTTTCACTAACTTTCTTTTTCCCTGTGCTAGCATTTCTAGCTAAAGGATTTATCCTTGGATCTGCCTTGTACTTCTTCAGTTGGCAGTTTGTAGCTTTGTGGCCGAAGTTATGACAATTATAAAATTCAATCTCATTGTTTAGTAGTTCAAAGTGATTGGTGATATATTGTCTATTCATTGGTTTCTTAGTTCTATGTTGTAAGGAATATTTATTTCTTGACCTCCCCAGATGCATGTCTCTAAACTTAATTTGACAATTTTCAATCTTATGACCAAAATTAGAACAATAAAAAAAGTATCCATAGAAGAAATTTTGGTACCTAAAGGATGGCCTTCTTCTTGACATTTGTTTCTCCATCTTCTGATATCTTTGTTTTTTATCAGGGATCATCTTGTCTTTATTATCTTTTCGTGACAGAGTACTCTCATGGTCTGATTGTCTGCTAACTTGTAACTTGATCATCTTTACTGGCTCTTTGATTTCTAGTTGTTTGTTGCTTGAACCATTTACATAACCTAAATCAGTCTTCAACGAGGAGATCTTTGTTTTCTCAGAATGTCATTAAGTTATGTTGTGGCTTTAATGCTTGGAAGATTTTGGAGATACAATGTTTTAAACTTCTCCATATCTTTTCTAGGTTTTACTACCTCTTCTTCCAAGACTTCACATCTTACCTTCTTTTCTGATAGTTGTTGTTTCAAAATGTCTATTTTATTTGCCTCTTCTAATTCCACTTTCAACAGGGAAAAGTCTTCATCAGTTCCTTTATTGTCTTTTTCTAACTGTATCAACAATTGTTTTTTCTTTTTCTTCTTATATATGAGTCTAGCAATTTCTTCTATAGCATTGATCAATTCTCCTTCCAATTCAAACACAACTTCTTCATCGTCAACAACACTTCTTGTGCCTTTATTATCATAATCCTATTTGGCCATAAGCATAAAGTCATTAATCTTATCTTCAAAGGAAGAGTCACTATATGTGTCTTATGAAGAGTCATCATTGTTTACACATAGACTTTTCTTTTTACCAAATCTCTTGGGTTTGTACTGCTTTTCACCTTCATAATTCTGATCCTATTTCTTGTGTGGACAATTAGATGCAAAGTGACCTATATTTCCACAGTTAAAACATTTTAAGGGCAATTTTCCTTGGTACTTGCCTGATCCTTTCCTTAGTCTTCTCAAAAATTTTGCTTCAATTTCATCAGTCTTAGAATCCTCATTATGATCTTCTATAAATGATGCTTCTCTAGAGGTGGGTTTATCTTTATCTATCCTCATTTCATATGCAATAATTGTTCCTAGAAGTTGATCAAAAGGCATAGTTTTTAGATCATTAAGTTCTTCTATAGCAGAGACCTTTGGGTTGAACCTATATGGAAAAGATCTTAAAATATTATGGACTAAAAATACATCTTCAAACTTCTCACCAAGAATCTTCATGGCATTCACTAGTTCTTCAACTCTCAAAAAGTACTTCCAAAAAATTTCATCCTCTTTCATATTTAGTTGTTCAAACTGTAATCTGTAGGTTTGAAGATTGGCATCCTTTACCTTCTCATTACCTTCATAATTGATAATAAGTTTGTCCCACATATCTTTGGCAGATTCTAAGTGCATAACTTTTACAAATTCAGCTTCTGCAAGCCCAGTCAAAATAGCATTCATAGCCATAGCATTGAAATTGAATTCTAGCTTGTCATCCTTAGAAGCTAGTACAATTGGTTTTACATGACTAGTCTCTAACACATCCCAGACATTTGCACCTAAATCCATTATGTAGGTTCTCATCCTAACTTTCCAGAAGGTAAAGTTTGTTCCATTGAACATGGGGGCCTTTCTGGTTGAAGTTCCTTCATGACTAGTCATGTTTAAGCTCTAGGATCTACCTTTAGATAAAAGGGACCCACTCTGATACCAGTTGTTGGAAAACAGAGAGGGGGGGTGAATCAATTGTTACTGTGCTTAAATGATTATGCCCATTTTAAAATCTTTACAGAACACTCAATGATGATCACAATGATGTAGGGAAATAACCAATAGAATATTAAACATCAATCACACACATGAAATATATAGAGATAGGTATTTCTCGAGGAAACCCATAAAGGGAAAAACCTCTTCTTCTTGATATTATAAGTAATCTTTATTTTCTTTACATTATCATTCTTATGAGCTCCAACTCCTCTTGAGGCTACAACCTCTGTTTTACTATTAGCAACTTGCTGAGAGCACCAACTCTCTGGTTTCCCTAGCACCCACTAGAAGGAAGCACCAACTCCCTAAGTGTTTCAAAACCAACTCGATGGAAGCACCAACTTACATTCACATGGAAACCAACCTGTATAACAGAGAACAATAGTTCTCCCTTGCAACATCCTTCCACCCTAGTTTTTATGGCTGCAACCAGATGGAATCTACAACTCCCCGTGTTCAATCACCCACTTGAAACTCTGAGGACATCAGTACTCCCTAGAACCTCCCTACCACCCTAAAATATAAATCTTTTATTTTCATAAATTTATCACAGTGATACATCATTTATCTATGGCTTACCAGTTTCATCACCATTCTGCTACACATCTCTACTCCACTTGCATCAGTGTCTTTCTATGCATATATGTCTCTCTCTTCTCGCATCAGTCTCTCTCTGCTCACATGGTGTGTTCTTTTTGTTCTTCTCCGCATTTATTCTTTGTGTGCCATCTCACCTCTATGTGCTATGCCTCTGCATGATCTTCACTGTGTCACTGCTCTTCCCTACAGATTGTTGACTGCATCTCTTCCTCACTACTCTGTGTAGCTCACCCATAGACTCACCTCACTTCTTTGTCCTGCATAGTTTACTCACATCGAGTCATGTGCATGTTCATCATGGCAACTCTTCATGTTCTTTGGTGGTTCATCCCTGTGTGTTCATCATCAATGAATGTTATGCTGAGATTCCTTAGCTTCTTTGGCAGTTGAAACTCTTTGTCTTCTCTATCAGTTATAGCCATTCAATTATGGCTTCTTAGGCTCCTAAGCCCCTTCCTTCATATGACCATTGGAAGTGACCATACACTTAGTCTTATCATGTGCTTATAAATTCAACGGTCATGATTCAGTCTCTTAAAATGGACGACTCTTGTAACTTCCACACTTTTCTCTTCGGGTCTCATGACTTCCAACTTTTCAAAACTCTTAAATGAAATATCATTGAACAGATTGTGCGGTTCACATTTATATCTCTGAACCATATCAATCGTTATATTCAATACTTACATATATCCTTCATTTCTTAATCCTACTGCCATGACTTAATCAATAAAAGAGATGGATGGCCACGTTTTACTCCACGACTTCATCTATTATGCTTATGATATTATTCCACTGTGTTTTTATCAATGATTGATAGTACACGCGACATCAGATCGATGGTAGAAACCACCTTCGGGTCTTCAGACTTTGGAGATTTATAGCCTCAACCCTTTCTTTCCTTCGTACGTCAATATTCCAGAGTTGGCAGGCCTTTGATGCATTTCCCTTTCATATTAATGATCGATATCTCCTTGTGTCTCCAGACTTTGAAGATTTCAAATCTCAGCCCGTTCTTTCATTCAGAGTGATCACCTGCTGAGTCAGTCATCAGATGGTGGAGAACGCTTGCTATCGGTTAATATTTTCACTTACAATATCCTTCCACTATAGTAGATCGATGGATGAGACTACTCCTGAAGTGATCTTTCATATCATATGTCTCGTGTCCACTTTGGGTCTTCGACATTCGGGACTTTGAGTGTTTGGGCGACTGTTGGTGGTAAAACTCCCAAAGAAAAACTCCCAGAGTGACGTAACTCTTGTGTCACTTGATGATGTGTTATGAGCCAAGCATATTCCATGTGTCACTCTGATTCGTGATTTGCACAAACCTGAAATGATGATTTCAACTTGACACTTATCGTTCTCTGACTGTGCCACGTGTCCTTGATGACATAGACTGTTGACGTGGTCTACTGACGTGTTCTATTGAAATGGACTTGCTAACATGGTATACCATATGCCTTTTTGCTGACATGGTTTGCTAACCAACAACCCTTATCCAATGATCCTTGTTTTTCCTCGAAATTTGATGGACATTATTCATTTCAGATTTCTCGGCTTCAAGTATTTCACATTTCAAACATTCCTTAGTGTAACCTCCTCACAAATTTAGATCCGAAGTGAATTTTTCTCTTTCGATCAGGATCTTGGATCAATGACTCGATATTTCTGCGATGCATCTTTGCTAGCTTATCCTGTCCTTCCACTCAAAATTGATCCGACGGATGACGAAAATTCACATTCCGAGAATTTCAAATCTCAAACTTTCTTGAGTGTAACCTCCTCACATCTTTAGACCCAAACTAAACATTCTTCGTTGATCATATTCTCATATCGACATCTAGATATTTTTGTGATGTGGCCTTGATGGCTTATCCTGTCCTTCCACTTTAAAGTGATCCAATGACTGACGGGAATTCGCATAATCAAATTTTCAAATGTTTTTCTCACTTATCCTATCCTTCCACTCAACAATGATCCAATGGTTGTGAAGTTTCTTAAAATAGATCCACGATCAAGAATGATTGTGCAACCACAATCTATGAGTGTTTTAACTCGTCACCCAACTCCGCAATGGGAAGATGTGTGCTATTGGTGAGTTAACCACAATCCTTGATCTTTGAAACTATAAGATTAGATGGTCCTAAATAATTGTGGGATGGGAACAAGCATGATGTTTAATTTTCCTTTCAATCTCTTCAATTTATCCGTGTCGTAGATTTGGCGATTGTGCATCGAACACTCATGATTTAACATGACTTAAATGCATTGTTTGTTGGATCAACTGTATTTGAAGATCTTCAAAGCTATGAGATTTGACAATCTAGACGGATTGTGGGATTGTAACTAGCGAGTAGTTTAATTTGTCTTTTGCTCTCTGCAATGCATCCCTGTCATTGATCTGGCTTGGAGATCTGATGGTCTCGATTTGATCTGAGTTTTATTGCGCCATCACTTCTGAGATTTTGATCTTCATTCATTAACTCTCCTGAGATTTAGTATGCATTTGCTTCCTTCTGCTATGCCTTCTATTCTTGCCATCAATGGCAAGCACACTCCTTCCTACCAAACCTACCAACAAAGAGTGTTCCTAGCCTCATGGTCTCCTTCTTGGGGATTTGGTACCAAAAGATCAGAATTTGTAGCAGATGTTTCATCTGGTTCTTTCGCCTTTGTGATTGGTACCAGGGTTATGCATGAAGCTTCCGAACCTTCCGCATAATCATATATGGTGATTAAATCTATGAGGAAAGTAGGCATAGGGCTAATGCTTTCTTGGTCGATACTCTCTTATGGTGGGATTGTCTTTTAATTATTTAGTTATGCCTCCTCGTTTGTATCGGCTGGGGTAATTATCAAAGGTCCTATAAAGGGATTAAGTGGGGGATCTTCCCCTAATATTTTCATATCTCTTTTGGCTTCCTATAGTAACAATATCCCACTTCTTTGTGCCTCAGTTACTTATACTGCTCAGTTTTCTTCTCTTACCCTAATGGATTTTTGAGCATTGTGATTTATAGTATCAACTTGTTCATCCATGGTAATTTCTTTGAATTTGGTCATATTTGGGTTAGCCTTTCTATAGATCACTTCCTCCCAATCTTGGGAACCCTCATTAAAGATATCATATTTGAAGCTATCATTAGAATATGGCCATCATAAGGAAACATGCGATGTGTGTTGGAGTACCAGGCCTTTTGGATCAAGGTTGCGAAAATAATCTGTGGGGAACAACTACTCAACTTGAATCAATCCCTCTTGTTTCACCTATGTAGTGTCTTTTAACATGTAAAACCCGATATGAAAACCATTGGGTATAAAATCCCTCTTCTTATCTTTTACCAAAGAGGCATTATAGCCTTTCAAAATGGTTTGGAAAAAAAATTCTCCCAATATGAGACGGTCCAAGACATGAATGGAGAGTAGGTGTGGTGTGTCATTAGCTTATAACACTCTGATATAAGTGCTTGTTTCTTCAAAATACTAGTGGCCCACTTTTGAAATCACATTTTTTCCTGGCATTGAAATCCTTGGGCATTATTTTCTAAATATAATGAAGTGCACTCGAGATATGAAATCATCACATATCAAGAAGTAAAATTTCTTGTACCTATTTTCCCACAAAATGATGAAATAAACATGCACGGGTAAGCCAACAACATGCCAACTTAAATTCATACTTGTGAAAATGATTCTCATGCAGACTATGTCCAACAAGTAAGATTCCATGTAGAAAATTGATGGTTCTACGTCTTTTGGTGTCTAGGCATGTAGGATGTTGATACTCAACGACTTGGAAATAATGGCCCCCCAATTAAAAACCACTCCCAAATATTTCCACAGTATATGCTAATGGAATCCACACCTCTGAAAATTTTGAGTAATCTTTTTCCCCATAGAAGCAGCAGATTAAAGACATTAAATGCATATAAGGCTCTCTCAGGCTTACCGTTATGTACCAGCCATTGCTCATGTTTTTGAAATTATTATCTTCTTTCCACCATGAGGCTAGTAACCTATTGGTGTCATGGAACTCATAAAACCTGACCACAAATTATGTATTCAGTCTCTCCTATGGGTCTCTAAGTTTGTAGTATTTTTGTACCTCTACTGGAAGAAAGACACCAGCACATTATCCTTCCCCATTATTGACTATGCATTTCATCACATATGTGTGGTCAGTTATCCATACTAGGTTTCGATGCAGGGCAGAACTGGTGTTCGACAGGCCACAATATGAAGTATGATCACCTAATGTTCGGTAAAACTTGATCATCCAATATCCTAACTTCTGGGTCATTGTGAGGTGTAGAATACGGGTAGTATTCCTCTTTGAGTTTTTTAAAACGATCCCCCCAATGTGGGAGAATTACTATAGATCTAGTGCTTGCCTCTCTATTCCTGAAATCTGGAGGGTGGGTAAACTATTTGTTAGTGGAAATTTGGATAACTGATTACGTATTTGAAATGAAATCAATTTCCCTTGTATTCACCGGTGTTGACCCTTCATCGATCTCCACTTATTTCATTTTGGGAGTTCTTCGTGAGGACTTGGTTGTCGGCTTTCACAGAGGCATTTTCCCGCACAAAACAAAATATTAAGATGCAAGACAACTCAAACAAGCACTATTCGAAGCAATAAAAAAATGTAAACAATAAAGATCATGCTTACCTCTTCCTTACAAGAAATAACCTGGTCTTACTAGTAATTGAAGTGGCACAATGACCTGTTATCTCTTCAATGCTCTCTCTTGCACGTTCGTCTTCTTGGGAGACTAGTGATTTTGCGAATGGAATACCATGCTTGGGAAATAACTTCAAAAATTTGGAACATACCTACCTTGTTGCATTGAGTTTTAAATTCACAAGTAAAAATATGATCTATACAATCTATAACATAATCCACATCATGATTAGGATTAAATGCAATGTAGGCTGGTGACGCAGAAGCATGTTACTTTTTGAGTTCATCGGAGAATTCAAATTTTTTAATGTTGATAGACACATGACATGGTTTTAATGGTTACGTGGAGTTCTTAGTTATCTAATCAATCACAAACCTCATCCTTCATTTAGCTAGAGGTGTCTCCTCAAATCACCCGAGCATTTTTTCACTTCAATGAAACTAGTATGATCGATATGGGGGATAAGAAAGACCATTAAATGGACAACACAAATCAACTAGGATCATCGGTGTCGAAAGATAAATATTCAATCTAAAACCAAAAATTTGGTGTTCTAGCAATCAGTCGGTAGTCAATCAGTGCATCGATATCGGTGGATTATATTTGACATTGTTTCGTTGGTGCCTCTAGGAAAATGTTTCTATGTCGAACTGAGCTATTGTACAGTAATAACATGGAAGTATGTATATTCCATGAAGGACATCAAAATATGACGTGGATAATCACCGAGAAATATAGATTGTTTACGCAGAAAAACACGTGGGAGTTGATTTGACCCCTTGGGCATGAGAAGCATTTCTTTTCGGCGTCAGTGATTTTATTTTTATCATATGTTCATGTGCACTTTCTCCCTCTTCTCCGATACCGGCGATATATCGATGATCGGATATCGATGATTTATTTTTCCTATGTTGATGGTTTACCTTTCAGATTTCGCCAATGTCGATGGTACATTGACGATTTGTAGAAAAAAAAATTCGTAGGTTGGGATCGTCGATCAACATGTGGCTCTTTATAAAACATATTTTAAGTTGTGTGAAACGTATTATAACACCACGTTTACTTAGAGAAAAAAGTCAAATTGTTTTAAAATATTCAAACCAAAATAAATGTGATGGATGATAAAATAGAATAATAGAAACACCATTGATCCCTACACAACTAACTCCATTCAGAAAATGATGAAGTAGTACCCAAAATGAAGAAACTATCATAGAATTTTAGAGTGTGTTGAGTTCTCAACAGAGCCTTCACTTTTGAATAATCTCTTTTAGTGATGCCATTATCATATGTGATAGTAGATATGGATGGCCTTCATTTTTTTAAGTTGGCCAACGATTCTGTTCTGACATCATATCTCATCATTAACTGGAAATGGTTTAAGAAAACCATTTCCAGGTTGTTAAAGTAAGAACACTTCTATCTGCGAGATTGATATACCTTTTCGCAACACCCCCTATGAGAGTGCGTTGAAGCAAGTGCAACCATATAGATTCATCCTTCAATGAGTTGGAGGAGCACCATAAGTGAAACATTGTAACATGATCACCTGGATATTCGCCAAGCTTGCCTTAAAATTTTGTTATGTCTAAGGGAAACTTAGTTGGCATAGGGGGCCAACATGGATCATGACAAATCAGATTGTTCAATGACCTCGACAAATATGGAAAATGCAGAGTTGCGAGGATAGGAAATTTAGGTTGCAGTGGATTCAAAGGAAAAGAGGAGCCTAGATTTTGACTAGCACCAAGTTTCCAGGAAAAGTTTACTTGATGACCAGGGTTTTGGTAGAAACCATGGTGTCCTTGGCAAGTATAATGAGTTTTCATGTTATTGTACATTATCGATAGATTCATATAATTTGATTAAATACCTTGGGTAGGGATTGCTCCCTGCATGTTATTCCAAGGAACTTGGTTGGGGATGCCCCGAGTTGATCCTCCTAGCATAGGTATTGAACCATGCCTAGGGTTCAATTGAGGGTGGGAGGGGTTGGCCATGATCGACATCCCTTGCGAAGGAAAAGAAACTTGCTAGTGATTTCCAAGACCTTGAGAGGAGAAGTCTCGTATCATCACTCCATGTGAAGGAACGAATCCTTGTATAGGGTTGGTTTTGTTAAAAAAGGGGTTGCCTCCTGACAAGAATGGGAATGATGATAAATAATTGTTTTTGAAAGAAACAAACAAAGAGAAAGGCATAGACCCAACCAGAGTCATATATGACTGAGACCCATGAATCCCTCCACTAAACAAGATGGAACTCATATTAATCCCATATGGTTGTTGGAAGGAACCTACAAGCAAGGGGGAAAGAGGATGGATATGACCCACACCATAAGGGATAGCATTAAATGCAGCAGTGGTGCCCATGAAGGATCCTTCTAAGGGAGCATTAGAACTCCCTACCCATAGACCAATAGTATGTAGAGAAAGGTAAGTTAAATTCGATCTTGTATTGAAACCTGACATCTCGTATGTAAAAGGAGCACCGGACACATTCTGTATAGTAGGAAAAATGGCCATAGTCATTGTGGGGACTATGTCACTACTAGAAGTTATAGGTGTTTGGTTAGTATTAGTCCTTCTAGGTAAAGGTTGATGATCCAAAAAGGATCCAAAGAAGATTAGGGATAGCTCATAATTTGCAGAAGCAACTCAAGAAGCTCAAAATGGCCTCAGCAAATAGAGAAAGGGAAAAAATTCAAAGTCCTCAAAATTCAATGAAAATGGCATCATCGCAAAGAGCGTCTCACAATCTTTCCAACGACGTTAACGATTCATCAAATGAAGTTAGGGATCAAAAGATATTCATGGTAAAAGTTTTGGTCAACCTAACCCAGTCAGCAGGGATGAGCCAACATCCATACTGCTAACGTCAACATCAGTATGGATGTCATCAGCATCTGTAGAGTGTATGTGGCACATGCAGAGGGTGACACATGTCATGATGAAATCATCATGATGATGTGGTGGCACCAAAGGTTTCCATGTGTCACTCATTTTTGTCATTTTTGGGTCAATCTGTGGAACAATAAGGAAGTTCGTTGTGGCTTCACGTACAACCACGTGGAATATTGTACAAGACATAGCAAGTGATGTGGCAGGCTAACATGGCAAGATGATGTGGTAGGTGAAGTGGCAGGATAACGTGGTAGGCTGACATGGCAGGTGACGTGGAAGATGACTGTACAAGTGGTTGGCATAGGCCAATGGTTGGTTGCCACATGGCCCAGTCATGGGCTTCCAAGTGGTAGTGGGAAAATTCCCAATGAGGGCCCGTAACCAAATTTTCAAAAATAAAAAAGGGGCTCGTTAAATATGGCGGAAAAACTACAAACTCCAACGAATCTAAACAACACTCCAAACTTGGCAAAGTTCCAATCTATATATACATATTTTTATAACAATAACCTAAAATGGGAGGCTCGCGGGCTTGACACCGTGATATCCTCCTATACAATGCCTTACAATAGCATCCACCACCATTGGGCCAATGGAATCTGTTGGTTAGTCCGCCCAAGTTTTCAATTAAATGTTGAGTCTAACCATATATGGAAAAGGGTGCTCAATGGTATGACGAAGCACATATTTCAAGATGCAGTATAGAGAACTATTTGAAGGGAGTCAGCACGATAACTAAGATGAGATTCCTGAAGGACCTGGGAGTGACAGAGTCAGTTTGAGGCATGGAGACAGTCATTTTTGGGTAATTCGACACCATGAATTCAATGGTTTTT
>JZKD02S1676599.1:370560-419222 GCA_000966675.3 Picea glauca | reverse complement strand
CAGATTTGATTCTTATGTCTCTTCATTATTTTTCTTTTTCTTCGTTGTGGTGAACTTTAATTTATGCTCATTTAATACAGATATTTATAACTCACCTTGATGAAAATATCTCGGATCATGTTGGTATCAGAGAAGTCATATTTGACTTGAATTATTGAGTGTGAATGCTTACTAGGGCCAAGAATAATAAGGGTAAAGGAACTCTAAAGACTTTCAATCCTAAAGTTGGTCGTGCATCTAGAAGGAAGAAAATGGCAGAAGAGGAAAATTGTGATGAACAGGAAAAAAACTTCCATATGGTCTTTTATCGCATGTCATAAATGGTCAAGCGAATGTATGGAGACTACAAGAAGAGGATGAAGAAAAAAGGGAAGAAAAAGGAAGCACAAGATGATGATAATAATTCAGTAAATCAAGGGGATGGAGGAAACCCTCCTGAGACTCCATCTTCACCATCAAGTTCTATCTCTTCTTCCTCTAAGCATTCTCATAATTATAGCCATAAATATTCTTTTAAGAAACCACTATTAAAGTTTGATGTAAAATTTTCTTTACCCGTGTTTAATGGAGATGTTAATCTTGAAAAGCTAGATAATTGGATCTGACATGTTGAAGTATATTTTCATGTTCAACAGATTGATGAAGAGGAAGCAAAAGTGAAATTGGCTTCTCTTCGGTTGGAAGGCATGACTCTCAGATGGTGGGAGCGGAAACTTTAGGACATAAGTAAGTGTGGTAATATTCTTTCCTCATGGTTAGAATTTAAATCATCGATAAGGAAGCAATTTTATCCATTGGGTTATTTACATAAAACAATGATGGAATGGGAAACTTTAAGACAAAGTAAAGGTCAAATTGTACAAAGTTTCATGGAAGAATTTATGAAGAAATTTGTTGCATTAAACATTCCTTTGGATTATTATGAAACATTAATGAAGTATATTGGTGCACTTCATAGTTACATTCACCATACTTTGTTATTGTTTAACCCCACCATTCTTGACGAAGTTTGTGTGCAAGCCACTCACCTTGAGAACAAGGGAAATCATGTTCAAGAAGATCCCACAAAGAAACCTTTCAATTTCCCTCATAAGAATTTTAAGAAGTTTAAAATGAAGGACAAGAATACCTCCAGTATAAAGAGAGAATAAGGAAAACCATCTTTCACTCATTGCAAGAAAACTGGTCATGATGATGAACACTGTTTGAAACTACATCCAGAGAAGAGACCGAAACATTTCAGTGGAAAGGGGAAGACAAAGACCGTTTCTATAGTGCAACAAGATCTTAGATTCGATTGAGGAGATGAAGGAAAGATCACAAAAGTTGAAGTACAAGGTAAATATTCCCTTCATGCTAGTTCAAATTCCAATAATGAGTCTCATGATGATGAAAGAAAAGGGAATGAATTACTTCATATAAGAGTTGTATCTAAACACACTAACATAGACACATTATTTGATATAGGTTCCCAAGTAAATTTTATATCTGAAGCACTTTTCAAAAAGATGGGTCTTGAAACTAAACCATATCTAAAGCCTTATCCTTTTGGTTGGGTATGTGATAAATAAAAACTTAATGTCAAGCAATGTAGCTTCAGATTTTATATTTTTTCAAAGTTGATTTATGAAGTGGATTTGGATGTTGTATCACTTGATATATGTGGCATAGTGTTGGGGAGTCCTTATCTTGATGATACAAAAGCAGTCTTCTTTCGTCATGAGAACAAGTATCACCTTACTAAGGGTGGAGTGGAATATATTGTTAGAGCCCACAACATGAGGGTAAAAACAACACTTGTTAGTGCAAGACAAATGAAGAGGCTCATAAACACTAATAAGATATATGTACTCATGGTTGGAAGGTAGAAATATGTCTGAACATCCAATTATTTCCAAGGATGTGATCCTTCTCATAAGAAAGAATTAATTGATATTGTTTCTAAGTATGATGATATTTTCTAGGAACCAGATGGATTACCTCCTAAGAGGAAAATCCAACATGAAATACATATTCAATAGGATTCTCCTCTTCCTAATGCGGGCATGTACATGATGTCAGTTGTAGAGATGACATAGATCAAGAAGCAGGTAGAAGGATTATTGGATCAAGGGGTCATCATTCCCATCTCATCTCCTTATGGTTCTCTGATCATGATGGTGCCAAAGAAATATGGAACATGGAAAATGTGGGTCAATTACTAGGCCTTAAATAACATCACGATGAAAAATCAATACCCTCTTCCTCATATAGATGATTTACTTGATCAATTAAAAAATGTTTTTTATTTCACCAAGTTGGATTTGCACAGTGGATAACATCATACCAGGGTTGTAAAACAGGATGCATGGAAGACTACCTTTAAAACCAAACATGGATTGTTTGAGTGGTTAGTTATTCCATTTGGGATTTGTGATGTTTAGAAAACTTTCATGCATGTGATGAATGATGTCTTCAGGCCATTTCTAGATGATTTTGTTATTGTATATTTATACGACATTCTTATATTTAGTGGGACTTTGGATGAACATGAAAGGCATGTAAAGAAAGTATTTGATACTTTGCAAAGGGAAAATTTGTATGTAAAATTATCCAAATGTGAATTTGGTAAGATTCAACTTTTGTACTTAGGTCATATTGTAGGAGGAGTTCGATTGAAAATTGATCCTTCCAAGATTAATGTAATTGTAAATTGGCCTGAGCCCAAAAGTGTAACTGAAATACAAAGCTTCTTAGGTGAAGTCCAGTATTAGAGGATATTCATTTCAAACTTGTCCTTTATATCATCTCCTTTCTATGCCTTAACCAGTGTGAAGAACACTTTTCAGTGGAGAGGAAAGAAGAAAAATTCTTTCGACACTTTGAAGGAAAAGATCAATACCGCACTAGTATTAGCACTGTCAAATCTTCAACAATCCTTCACGATTGAGATAGATGTGAGTGGACACACCATGGGTGCAATATTGATGCAATATTGTAAGCCTATCTATTACCACTTTAAAACGTTTAACCAAGCTGTTGTTAACTATCCTCCATATGAAAAAGAGTTGTATGCATTAGTTCAAAGCGTAAAGAAATGGAAGCACTACTTGTTAGGGAAGGAAACGACCATACATACAGATCATCAACCCTTACAATATCTCCAAGCACAAACCAAACTACAACGATATTGACATTATATATGGATATGTTTCCTACAACAATTTCATTTGGTAATGAAGTACAAAAAGGGTACAAGTAACAAGGTAGCTTATATGATTTCTAGACCTCCTATTGTTGCTTCTATTATTTTGAAGAATGCTTCTTTATCTCATGATATATATGTGGAACAATATGCCATTGATGAAGATTTTAAATAAGTATATGAGAAGATAACCCATGGTGCACAAGGAGAGAACTATTGTCTGCATGGAAAAATACTCTACCATCTTGGAAAGTTATGTATTCCTACAAGTGAACAAGTCCATGTAATATGACAAGCTCACACTTCACTTGTGTCTAGGAATTTTGAGGTAGGAAAAACTACGGCTCATCTGCAGAGGTTTTGTTACTAGCCTCACATGAAAGAAATTGTAAATAACTATGTAAAGGGTTGTGTGATGTGTTCTACTTGTAAGCTCACTAATAGAAAATCGGGGCTATACTCACCACTTCCTGTTCCATCCCATCCATGGGAAAGTATCTCCATGGATTTTGTAGGGGGTTTACCAATGTCGAAAAGGGGTCATGACTATTTTTATGTTGTAGTGGATAGGTTCAACAAGATGTGTATCTTAATGCCATGTAAAAAGAAGATCACTATTAAGCAGACTACTAATCTCTTATTTTAGTATGTTTGGGTTCATTTTTGGTTACCCACATCCATTATTTCAGATCAAGATACTCTATTCCTTGGGTATTTCTAGAAAATTTTGTGGAGAATGATGGACACCAAGTTGAATAGGAGAAATTGTTTCCATCCATATACCAATGGATAGAGAGAGGTTGTTAACTGAACAATGGTAATTTTTCCTTGAGGCTACTACAACAAGCATCCCAAGATATGGGATGAGAAAATACCCTATGTAGAGCATGCTTACAACCGAGCCTTACATTCATCCACTTAGTTTTCTCTTATTGAGACATGTTTTTGGTATTTACCTAAGGTTCCTTTGGATGATGTATGGGAGAGATGTTGATTCAAATTAACAAAGGAATAAAGACAGAACCCACAAGTTCATCCAAAGGATCCAACAGATACACTAAGTAGTCAGGGAACAACTGGAGAAAAGTCAAGCACAGTCTAAATCCTAGCATGAAAAACACAAGGTTGATCATCAATTCCAAGTTGGAGACCAGGTATGGCTTCACATCAACAAGGAAATATTGAAGGGTGAAGTAAATAAACTCAAGCCCATCCATTATGGACCCTTCACTATTTTGGAGAAAAATGGTGCTAATTCTTTTCGTCTAGATATTTCACGTTATATGCATATCTAATCAGTTGTAAATGTGGAGAACTTGAAACTTTTTGATCCTCCCATGATCATGGATTAGGGTGAGGAAGTTTCAATACCTCTATTTGGTGATTTTTCTCTTGAGTACTTGGATGAGTTAAAGTAATATATCATCCTGGATAGAAAGACGAGGACTTCACCCATGGGTGATGTTGACTATATTCGAGTAGGCTTAAAGGGAACACATCCAATCAAGGAAAAGTGGATTGATAAGGAAAAGGTGGGGGAACTCTTCCCTCACTTATCTGTTTATTGATGAAATCTTTTGGTGGTCCAAAAATCTCTCAGTGGGAAGTCGTGATCCAAAAATGATCTAGATAAGACTAAGGAAAACTCATAATTCATCAGGAATCTCATAATGACCTCAGTAGAAAGAGAAAGGGAAAACATTCAAATTCTTCAAAACTCAGTGAAATTGACATCATCGCGAAGAGCACATTGTAAGATTTCCAACATCGTGAAAAACTCGTCAAATAGAGTTATGAATCAAAAGATATTTGTGGTCAAAGTTTTTGTCAACCTAGCCCAGTCAGTAGGGATGAGTCAACATCTGTACTGCTGATGTCGACATCATTACAGATGACATGAGAATCCATACAGTGTACATGGAACACCCAAAATCCAACATGTGTCATGTTGATGTCAGCATGAAGTCAACATGGTGATGTGGCAACACTAGAGGATGCCACATGTCACTCATTTTCAACATTTTTAGGTCAATCCGTGGACCAATGAGGAAGTGCCACATGGAAATCTGTACAACCACATGGTATATCATACAAGACATGGTAGGATGACATGGCAGGTAGGTGACTGTGGAAGTGGTTGGTGTGGGCCAATGGTTGGCTACCACATGACCCAGTCATGGGATGCCATTCGGCACTGGGAAAATGCCCAATGAGGGCTTGAAACCAAATTTTCAAAAATAAAGAAAGGGGCCTGCCAAATCTGGAGGAGTCTCACCAAATCTAGCGACCAAACTACTAACTCCGACGAATATAAAAAATGCTCCAAACTTGGTGAAGTGCCTATATATACATATTGTTATAAAAATAACCCAAAAGGATAGGCCTGCAGGCTTGAACCTAGGAGCCTCTCATATCCAACGCCTTACAATAACATCCACCACCGTTGGGCCAAGGGACTCTATTGGTTAGTCTACCCAACTTTTCAATTAAATGTTGAGTCTAACCAAGGATAGAAAAAGGGTGCTCAATGGTACAACCAATCACATATTTTGTGATGCAGTACAGAGAATTAATTGCATGGAGCAGACACAAAAATTGAGACAAGATTCCTCAAGGGTTTGGGAGTGACAGATTCATATTGAAGTGTGGAGACAGTCATTTTTGGGTAATTTGATGCCACAAATTCAATGGTGATGTATGTTTTATGATCTAAGCAAAGATTCTATAGCTTAATTCCATAATGAGGTATACTTATGTATTTTTCCAAATTCTTTTGTCAAGTTAATAAAAAGGCCTACCCATTTGAGAGAAGGACCCAGAGATGTAGTCCACCAGGGATGAACTTCATTTTCAATTTTTTGTCTTCATATTTGATGCTTATGTCTCTTCATTATTGAGCTTTTCCTTTTTTATGGTGCACTTTAATTTATGTTCATTAATAAAATTATTTATAAGTCACCTCGATGAAAAGATCCTAGATTAGTTGAGGAGGAGGTAAAACCTCCACTCCTCCCACAATAGTGATGGGAATATTGCTACTGGGAAAATCCCCTATACTCAGTCTAAGGTAAAGGAAGAGCAATAAATCCCTTAAAATATTGTTCTACCCTTAATCTACCCCCAAAAAATCTAAACAAAATGACGAGAGAGAAAGGAAAGAGAGTTAATTAATGCACCTTTATTCCTTGTGGTTGGTGTAGACCTCTTCCATTTGTTGTTGCCTCCAAGATCATGGATCTCCTCCTAAATTTAACCTGCAAAAGGTTAGGAATACAATGCAACAACATATGTAATTTCTACTGATCACTTTAAAAGTTTAGACATAGATATAAATGTGCAAATTAACAAAATCATGTAAACATAGGGGTTTGGGACAAGGATGAACTCTTTTATTCAATTTCAATAAAAATGACTACAACCTTTGTTTACAACCGCTCCATGAACCAAGTCCGGTCTCTTTTGTCGTGGCTCTAAGTGCATCAATCCCACATTATCTTCTCGCAGCCAACATATCACCAAGGGAAGTAGGAAGGGTTGCATAAGGAGAAAGGTTGGAGGGGAAGGATGAGGCTAAAAATCAGAAAGGGATGCAAATCTTGGGCTAAGAAAGGGAAGGGATTTTGACAGAGTTTTCTTATTCTCTTGCTCATGTTCATAAATGACTTCCCAAGACCTCTTTTTATATGATAAAAATATGGTTATTTGGTTTGGGGATGGACTACAAGGGGTAAAATGGTTAGGAAACCCTCCATAACTCGTAAACTTCGTCGAATTCCACACAATTTTATATTTTTTGCAATTTTTGGAGGTAAACGTGGGCTAAATAGCATGCAACATGCATGTGTACAACGACTAACTAGCATGCAACACACATGTGTACATGGGCTATTAGTGCAGCAGGGCACATACACTATAGAAAAAATGGTTTTTTAAAAGGGATGCTCATCAGTATTTTTTCATAGTATGCAAATGGAAAGGCCAATGTCTTCTATGCACAAATAAGGCATTTTGGACTATAAAAATGCCCCCTAATGTGTGAGGTCAGTAGAGAGATTAATGGCTGAAATACATTAAAATATATTTACAAAGTAGGAAGAAACGTAGTTGAGTGATCCTGAGATGAGTTTTTTTTAGCATGCCATCTGCAAAATAATAATAATCTCTTTGATTCGGGCATACCCTACTTAGGATGAACTAAGCATGGTTTCCAATCAAGTACATTGGAGATCCATGTCATATATGACTACTAGAAAAAATACAAATGTCCATATAAAGTGCAACCACGAACAAGACAGAGAGGATCTACATCTCAATATAATCTGAATATATACAAGTGCAATATGATATGCATATTCAAGAAGACTTAATGCCTCTAGATGAATATGAGGACTTCATAGCTTGAGAAACAACTTCAAGATCTTCAAAAGCTCATGTAGGATTACAATAGGAGTGTAAAACTCACTACCCTGAGGTCGTTGACATGTTGTTGGGGAAATACTAGAGGATCTTGATCATCAAGCACAAAACATCATTGATTTTGAATCCGAACTTCACTGGACTCTCAAGATGGATGACTCATGAAAGTCAAGAGATAAACTATGGAGTTTCTAACTCGGGTTGGATAAAATTCCCTTGGACAAAAGCACAGAAAAATGATGAGACTTAGGTAGCATATGATTGACATAATTCTATGATACAAGAGGAATCACAAACTCTCCATATGTTTGGAGGAGTAATCAAACTGAGGAGGACACAAATCTATGTAATGAGAACAACTTCATAAGGTTATACTAGATCCCAATGCTTGGAGAACAAATGGAAGGATGTGCTTTGTCCAAGGGAGACTATATTGTTGTCGATAAAAGAGAATGTATATCCCGTCTCCTCTTTCTGGAATATTTGATTTTTTTGTCTTTTTCAAATTTTTAACGTGCTTGAAAAAGAATATAAGAATGATACATTAAAAAATATGAACGAGTTTCATGGGAAATAAAACTAGTTCCAAGCACATAGAACATACTAATTCTTGGTTCAAGGATGCATGTGCAGAATAAGGACACTTGGGAAAATTCCTCCATGGGTCAAGGTGTCATATCGCGAGGGAAAAAAGTGCTACAAGGCTTGCATTTAAGGAATGATTTGAAGGTTCATTTAATAGCAACATGAAGCTGACATTAGGAAAAATACAAAAATATGAGACATGCAATGCAATTAGGTATCACACAACAAGACTCCTTCCATGTGGAGTTTTGCGAGGCTAGAGAAGGTAAGATCGGCGGTTTTTCACGTTTAGAGTGTCTGAAAAATAGTAAAAGAAGAGTCTAGAGTGTTCCTTTTTCATAATTAGTCCAGTCGGATCGAAAAAGGGTTAAACTTATATAGAAATGATGTCTCTTCAATACCATTTTAACGAGTGTGACTGAGACAAGATCACTCAGAAATATTTTCATATTTAAGGAGTCTGAAAAGAGCTTAACTATGGACTCACAACCTTTTTCTATGTTTAGTCTCCCTAGCCCTAAAAAGTATAAAATATAACTTAGGAGAACTCTTCTAGTGAGACATGTCTCATGAAACATACCTTTTTCCTAGATAATCTATTGGCCGAAAAAAAGGGTTAAACTTATGCCAAATAGATGTTCTTTCTATACCAATTAATGAGTGTGAAAGGAACATGGTAACTCGATGATATTTTCATATTTAGGGAGTTCGAAAATAGATTAAATATGGACTCCATGGGGTTTCCTTTTTCATATATAATCTCCAAGGCCCAAAAAAGAGATAAACCAAAACCAAGGAGAATGGCCCTTTTTTGAAAATTTAGTCCCTCGGGTCCGAAAAGGGTTAAACTTACACCTAAGAATTCTCTCCTAGTGAACCAAATCTCCTATGGCATACCTTTATTCGTAAATTAACCATCCATACCAAGAAAGGTGTAAACTACTGTCAGATAGATGTGCCTTCAAATTTTAGTTTGACAAGCATGAAGGGAAACAAGATCCCCTGACAATCTTTTCAATTTTAGAGAGTCTAAAAAGGGATCAAAGAAGACTCCAGGGGGGATTCTTTTCTTAATTAATCTAAATGAAATTGAAAAGAATAAATGAGCTCTGTTTATATGTTGCTTTCAAAGTTTAAGTGAGCTTGAAAGACAACAAACCATGCTCATAGGGAGTCCCTTGAGTATGATCCAAAAAAGATGAAGAAGAATGGGGCTTCAATATACAATCATGGAGGGACTAAAAGGACTCCCAAGCCTATGGAAAGAACTCACAACATAGATGCCAAAATTCAAAAAAGGATCTAGCTAGGGCATCCATGTAGAGGAATGCTCTACCACCTAATTATTGCACTTCTAAAGCAACATAGAAGGTTTCGTCTCAGACTTTGGTGGGATTGATCCTATGGAAAAGTGAACAAATCAACAATAAGAAAAATTCAAGTTGGTGAGAGCCTAACCTATATGCAAATGTTGAAAAACAACTTTTACCACGGGATGATATGAGTGTAACCCATCTCATGAAAACACCAAACAAAAAGAACCAGTACATTAGAACAACCCAAAGATCTCTCAAAAATAAACTCAAGTACTCACCAAGATAAGAATAGGAAAAAAGAGCACCAAACTGGGGGAAAAGGGCCAAAAAAGTCTATAAATACAGCTGGACAGATCATTTTAACCATCACTAATTGGAAAATAACCAAAAATTAAAAAACACTCTTCTTTAAAATGTGAATTCAAGGAGCTACAGTGGACAAAAGAGCCTCAAACATGAACCAAGTAAGTACTAATGACCTTTCTTCTCCTTTTCATTCATTATTTGTTGTTTATATTATTGTTTGGAGTGTGCATGCTCTAGTAAAAGGGTTGAGCATGCATGTACACAGTCTGTCCATGCCCATCACATGGGAAAGGTAACACTTAGACCGCGTACATATGCAACTGTCTTAAAGACATCCCGCGTACATATCTTTTATCTTTCAAAAGAAAAATGAAACAAGGGGCTAACCTCAAAAACAAATTTGTTTTGCAACAGGATGTATGCTCATTGGTGAGAGAGGGAACATGAAGAGTTATATGTCTTGGTATAGGAAGATCCAGGGGCCATTGACATGATTAAGCAATGTGGTATGTGGAAATGTGTTCAATGTCCATTCATGAGGACGCAACCCAGGCTATTGAACCACTTGATAGAGTATTGGCATCCAGATGCATAGGCCTTCATGATAGAGGGCCAATAATTGACTCTGATGATGGAGGATATTTACTTTTTGATCAACCTCTCCAGGAGGGGGGAACCGATCAAGTTTAGTACCTTTCCTTTAGGACCACACAACATAGGGGTTTGATTACATTGGTATGTATTTTGAGGTTGACACTGAGAAAGTAGGATCTCAGGTTCTAATTCACAAGATCACAAGAATTAATATTCAGATAGTACTCTACATGATTGGATAGATCATAGGATCTACAACACTTCATCAAGATTCACGTGCACAAATGCATTGTGCAGCTCAATGTCTAGACGCCACTATTTTTTACTAGAGCACTACAATACTCACATACATGAAAAAACAACTGATCAATTGTCAAAGAAGAACGAACAAGAAATTCGGGTTCGGGACCATGTTGTGCGCTTTATTTTTTGAGAGAGTGCCAAGCCTTATCTCGAGGAAGATAGTAGGACCCCATATTTCCTCCTTTCTGGTACTATTCATGTGGGCATGTTTGTTACCTCAAAAGGGTGTAGGGTGAGTACAAGAGGCAATGACGACAATTTTTTTGACTAGTGGGCCCGCCAAATTTTTGTGATCAAGGAATACCCCTATGCAAGGATTAGTTTCCTGAGGGATGTTGATATGCCTATGCCCCATGGAAAGGAGCACAGAGAGATAGGTAAACATATTTTAAATTTATTTTATTTTTTAGTGTTTAGTTTTTTAAATATTATCCTTTTTATGGTAATCTCAAAGTACTAACTCAATGATCTATCATATGCAGATATGGGACCAGTGCGACTGGATGACTTCGCCTAGAACATGCATCTTCCTCGATCATATGTCAGACCAACAACAACAAGAGGACCAATAGCTATAGGAGGACTACTAGCCAGAGAGGCTGAGAGAGTACTGCGACCATTAGAGAGGAACCTGACAATGGATCTCACTCATATAGTGTTGATGGCAGAGATAGAGAACCTTCCATTGGCCATGCAGCCACATGTTGTAGGGGTACCCAGGACTTGGGTTAATTTGTTCCAGCATATTTCGAATGTCGTAGTTCATTATACTAAGGCCAACTATACTAGGCCATAGTTAGTACTGGACCACATATGTGCCAATGGAACCTTTTGTTCTCTATTATGTAGTGAGGGATTGAGCCCATCGATGTATACCATATCTATTTGAAGATTTATGGCCCAATTTTGTACTTATGGAATTATTTTTGGACACATGTTTATATATACATATTTTTACTTTATGGATAAATATTTTTTACAAATGTATTTACATGTGCATGTATGTATGTTCTTTTAATTTTACGTGTGAGAAATATGCCAATCTAATACTTGATTAGACAATGTATCAATTAGTTGATTAGATATCCTAGGAACATGAATATAAGTAATATAACCAAAATATCATTATAAGAGACGTACCCTAAGGAATCGTCGGTAAAGGGTGGGATTGTAGAAACAATATACTCCATTCAACTGAGACACAACTAGTTATGCATCTAGATAAACCTAGAGGTGAGAAATACCATGTGACAAGGAATCACATAGTAATTCTATTATGAAATTGTACTAGGTAAAATTATTGGTTTCTTCACCCAAAAAAATACCTCCAAAAGAAATCAAGTGACGAAAAGGTGTAACGATCACACAAGATGTGGAATCAAGCCTTCAAGTGTGTCGGATAACACCATTCGCAAACCCAATATAGACTTCAGATTCACTTGACGTCTCCCACAGGGAAAAGAAACAAAATAAACTACATGTCCATAAAACAAAAAGAGAAGACTTTGTAAATACAACTACATTATATACAAGAAGTCACGTTCAAGATATCGATCTAAGCATAATACTTCTTAAGGTAGAGCCCATTTCTAGGCTCTGATAAAGCATTACCCTCTAAATAAACCAGTTGATAGGAACCCTTTTATAAAAAACTATTAACAATGAACGGTTTGAACCACATGGGTTTGAACTTTAATTCCCATAAGGGATATTTATCTTGGTCATAGACCAGGACAAGATCCCCTTCAGAGAAAATACAAGGGAGGATGGACCGATCATACTGACACTTGACACGTTTCTTTTGAGCCTCGTTGGAAAAGGTTGCATATCAACACTAGTCATTGAGCTACTCGAGATATAAAGACACTTTTCAAGTGGTGTAGTGTTAGGAAGTTCCACTGCTAGTTTAAGGGAATGTATTTGGGATTCTATGGGAAAGAATTCCTCTAGCCCGTAAACGAGTTTGAAAGGAGAAAACCAGTAGCAGTCTTGACTGAGGTTATATAATCCCAAAGTGTAGAGTACAACATCAAATGCCAATTTGACTTGGCCAAATTGATCTTCTTCTGAAGAATAGTCTAGAGAGACTTATTAAGAGCCTCCACTTGACCATTCTCCTGTGGGTAGTAAGGTGATGGATGTTCCTTCTTAAACCTTAGTTTTAATGTTAACTCAGACATCATATTGTTCTAGAAGTGGCTGCCATGATATGTGAAAATCTCCTTCGAAATACCAAAGCTGGCTACAATCTGGTTAAAAAAAAAAAGTGCAGTCGTTTCCCCGTCATTGTTGAATGTCATCATAGCTTCAAACTGCTTAGTAAAGTAGTCTACTTCTATGATGATATATCAATGTCAGCTAGCTGAAACTGGGTGGCATGTAGTGAAATAAATCCCCCACTTGGTGAAGGGACCAACAATAGTAACTGGGAATATGGGATATGGATGTTCCCACATCTTCTGAGAGAAGATATGGCATGGGTGACACTTCTTGACCTCCTCTACATGAAAAATATTTTGGGTTGTTTCCAACCTAGACAGGTGACCACCACATTCTCTTTTGTGACAGTAATTTAACACAAGTTCTTCCTCTTCATGAGTGAGACATTGATGGAGAATTCGGTCCACTTCTTGATGATATAAATTATTATCGAGGATAACATAGTTCTTCTCTTGATGGTGTATTCGTTGATGCTCATTGTGAGAAGAAGATGGGAAATTCAAAGTAAAATGATACAAAATTATATCTCCATACCAAGGGTTCAAACATGCAATGAAGAAAATATCCCCATTAATCAATGACTCTTTGGGAAAATTATTACCACTCTCAACCGTAAGTTCCAAGATTAGTTCAACAAATACCAAAGACTTTTTAAACTTTACCGAAACAAAATCTAAGTCAAATTCTTATAGGATGACTATCCATGGAATGATTTTCCTATTGATGACCCATCATGCTAACACTTACTGAAAAGGGTTCATGACATCTACGAGGGTGGTCTTGTGAAGTAAGATATAATGATAGAACCATTGGATAGCATGAACAACTGCCAAAGAAAGTTTCTCAACATGTGTGTAGTTGAGTTCCAGTCCTACCAAGCCTCAACTAAGATAACATATAACATGCTCTTCGAGCACATCATCCTTTTGGAATAAGACCATGCCAATAATAGACTATGTGGCAGCCAAATACAACAACAAGTCCTTTCTATAATCCGAAGGACTGAGCATAGGGACAGACATGAGAGCACGTTTCAACGCTTTGAAAGAGAGTTGAGCCACTTCATCCTATCATAATGGGACCCCTTTTTTCAAGAGATGCATAAACCCTTTAGTAATCTCAACATAATTGGAAACAAAACATTGAAGAAAGTTAGCTTTCCCCTATAGACTTTGATGATGGGGCATTGTGCGCGAGGGAGGCAATTGAACTATTTACTCAACCTTCAGAGGATTGATAGTAATCCCTTTAGTTGACATGATAAAAAATAACAAGCCTCCGAATGTTATGCAATAAATACATGTTTTTGGATTCAGGTGAATCTGATAGTAGCAACACCTCTCAAAGATAAGTCATAAATGGGAGGGATGATCAGATCTCTTATGAGAGCGTGATTCTAGATCATGAAGATACACCTAAACTATGTGTTTGAGGTCATGGAAAGAAAATGACATGGCCCACTGAAAAGTGGCTCCAACATTCTGTTGAGCTCTCAACACTCCCTAAAAAGTATCTGCCAAATTTTACTTTTTGGGTACCACTTAATCTTTTTGTATTGTCTAATTCAGAATGATGTTATTTTCGCTTATCATTGTTTTCTACAAATTATCCTTGATTCTTTAAAATTTTCCCCAAACATGTCAAAACCATCATAACTTAAAGTGATTAACATTTGATTAAAGAATCAACCACTAAATCGTTTCACCCGACGTGTCCAAAATTCAGCACCTGGAAGAATCAAAGATGAAGGAAAATCATCCTAGAAAACTAAGGACGCCGATCACCGATTTTCATCGGTGTCGGTAAAAGGGGAGTTGTCCTTTCGTGATAAGCATTGCACAAGAAATTTTCCGATGACCGATTTCATTCATCATTGGCGAAACATGAAAGGAAGTAGTCGTTTGTGGGGAAAGAAAGGAATCGCCAACGGCCGATCCCATAAAATCATTTCAACATCGGTGAATTATGAGTAGATAAACCCGTAAGGAGCGTAAAATGTTTTCCAGGCCACCAAATCTTGAAACATTTCGGCATCAGTGAAATTCCAAGAAGCTATCGCAAGGAAAAGGATGCAATAAGTTCATCCCCAGTTACAGACCCCTGATATCTAATCAACATCGCCGATTCCTAGGCTTGGTTGGGTAGTGTGTAAATGAAAGAAGGTTACCACCTCTATTGGAGCTCGTGAGTCAAGTCACTAGTCTTTATCTTCCATGTGTCACATCAAAACCATCCGACAAAAGTAATCGTCATTGACGGTTTTCTTTTTGTAAAAAAAAAAAAGGGTATCAACGAAAAGTCCCGTAGCTCTGTGCCGATCCCCGAATTCCCCATTTAGGAAGTGATAGGATGGGATGTTTTAGCTCTAAGATATGCTAGATATGATTCATTTAATCGATTGATTAATTCCAATATTGCGCATTAGTTTCTAATTCCTGTGCAAAGAAAAATGACCATTTTAGCCTATAGATATAATGCATCTCCCTCCGCGTCTCCGCCGTCAACCTACGTAAATTTGATTACAGAGAATTGGCAGTAAGTAGTTTTAAATTTCATCCCATTACTAGTATTAATAGCTTGATGTGATTGGTAAGTTCTCTCTCATTATATTATCCTGAATCATTATAAGCCAAATCATTCTACATGCAAAGAAGTCTGAAACGTCCAGAGGAGCGAGACGAATGACTCGGAGAGGCATCCAAGGTATAGTGAGTATTAAGAAATAGAGTTTAGCAAGCATACAGGTATGTACCAGTCTGGTTTTGTTGTTTCCACCTCACATGTAAATTAGGATATAATATAAATCTATATGTCAGCCCCAATTGAACAAATTTAGTTGTAGGAATGATGCCTTCGAAGAAACCTACCACTAGGAAATCTCCTAGAGCCCCAAATCTGTAAGAATCAGAAGTAGGAAGGGGCTCCTCCCCAGCTGTTCCAAGAAAATTGGAATTCACTTCCAACCTGGCACCCATCATCAAGACGATCACCAAAGAATCCTTTGCTCATCCCCCAGCCTTTGGGGACACAGAGGTGAACATTGGGACCAAGACAATATTCCCGTGATGGGAAGACCTGTTCAAGAAAATCAAGCACGAAGAATTTCCCGAATATGCCCCGCATAGCGATCCTGACACAAGGAAGCTAGACGATGAGGTCTTCATCAACATCCACAAGGCTTACCTACACATGGTGGTGAGAAGGACTCCGATATTCCCTTGCATTGAACTTTTGAAATGGATCATTGATCACACTGATGCACATAAGTGTGTAATTAATGATGATAATGGTCAAATTATCTAGGTTTTCCTCCCAGTAAAAGTCCAAAATTATTACAAGCTCAAGGATCCAGATGAACGTTTGAGCAATGATTTTGTTGTGAAGTTTTATAAGAAGCACGACACCAGCAAAATCATGACGTCCTAGTGGAGAGAAGACAAAAAAATTCACCAACTGAAACTTCGGCTGGTAGCCGACAACCAACCTCAGATAATCTTATGTCTATCTAATTGCTCTCCTTTGCCGGTTGCATGGAGAGAAAGATTGCTCCAGGTTTTTGGAGGATTGGATGCATTTGTCTTATACTATCGCCATCTCCGAAACAGGCTTCAATTGGGGTTCTATCATCTCCAAACAGCTTAGCACCTGGATTCTATAAGCTCAGCAGCCGAAGGAAGGAGAAACTCCTGCCTTCTACATGGCGTCTTATCTATTGCACGTCATCTATGCAAGAAATTCCTTCGCCGGGATGAACCTGAACTAGCACACTTCTGAGCTCCCGGTCCATGTCTACTTCGACATCTTGTGGGAGAACAGGTATAAAAGATCCTACTATCTCATTTGTGACCATTTTATCACACCTATTCATTTTTTACTATTCAAGAAAGAGTGCCCAAGGCTGTCTGATGTGGCCAAAAACGTTATATCAAAAGTTGGTCACTGGTACCTGGATGAGTATGAAAACTACATTAGGTTTTTTTATGCCACCAGAGCACCACATTTTCTACCTATATATGTCCCCGACCAGCTGGTACAAGGGGAAATATGTTACCAAACTATCTTGCAAGGCTACAATGCCACTTTGGTGAAGGATAAGAAGCGAGCATTCATACCCTATGGGTTTCATATCATCTTCTACCAGGTTAATGACACTGCATAGGCCAAGCAAGAGGGATTAAGTCAATTAGAATTTTAATTCCAGACAGGACATTTTTGCAAGCACGATCCCAAGGGACTGGTCTCAAAAAATGCATCACAAGTATCGTCATGTTGGCCTTATTCCCATAACTAGTTTGAGGATGGAATTTTCACTGAAAACACTCAAGACTGGGATAAGGTGGTGACAAGAGTGGTTGACCCCAAAGTAACTAAGTTTAAGGCCATGAGTTTGAAAGATAAAACGGCGTCCCTGGAGAAAGAAGTGCAAGAAATTATCAGGACTAGGGAAGAGAGGGTAACATTCGTATTGGCTAAAACAATGGAAGATCCCCAAGAAGCCCCTATATAGAACTGGAATTTTCTCAAAACTCTAGGTGCACTAGAAATAGGGACGCTATTGATCCAACATGCTCATCAAATGATGGATCGAGCATCGAATGATCTAGCCCTCTTATCAAATGTTCCAACCAGTAACCCAGAAGAGAGCCCAACATGGGTATGTGGCTCTACGCTCACAGACCCCGGTAACATCAATGGGTCAGATGACCCTAAATCAACATTATCGACAGTCGATTCACCAGCACACATGACCATTCAATCAGATCCAGGCCGGTTGTTGGTCAAAACAAGTGCGCCTAACCCTATGACCGAGTTCATAAATATGTACAGTGATGATGAGAGCCAAGAGGCATCTCAGAAAACCTCTGTCCATGTAGAAGAAGAAAATGGAGCTGAGGAAAAAACACCTTTTGTTCTTGGTATTCAAAGTCAAGAGTACACACAAGAAGGAAAAGGAGCCAAAAGCAGCCTAGACACAGAAATGCCTAATTTGCCGGAGACCCAAGCAGGTAGTCCCAAGGACAAGTTAGAGTTAGATGAGTCAAAAGAAATATCCCTGCATAATAACATCGATGATGCCATGATTAGTATACAATAAATTATTGAGCTCCCTCCCGACACATATATTCCACTTGATACTCAGGTCCCTGATAAACAACGGGAAGAGGGTGACCATTCAAAGCAAAATAAGGAGGTTCAAGAGTCTGATATTTAACAAATATATACCACCGACAGCCTGGGAAACATGCTCACATGGGGTGACCAGTAGATACCAGAGCCATTAGATGAGGTAGCAGACATATATGCAATCTCCTATGATCAAAAGAGGAAGGCCATCATGCAAATAACTGCTAAGAAGAGAAATATTACTGTGGACCATTCCATTTTGGTTACCACATAAGAAAACTTGATCAACATAGTCAATGCTCACATGTCTGAACTGATAGGCATGGGAAGACCCCTCTCTGATGCTACCCAAGATAGGGCCAGGAGGGATGAAAGAAAACTAGCTGATACTCTGAGGGAACTGGAACACTTGCTCCATCTTGTTGAGTATTACAAAGGCACCACACACACTGTGACATATTTGAAGAGTGATTTTTCAGGAGTTTACAATGAGTACAACAAAGAAAGAAACATGTTAACTGAAAATATAATTGAATTCGAGGAGGAAACTCTCATGTCCCTCGCAGCATGAAAGGAGATGGAATGATGGCATGAAAGAGCGCTACAAGTGGTGGAAAGACTCGAATACATTGAGGCAGTCCAATGGGGTCAAGAAAAGGAAGAACATGGCATTCGACTTATAGGAAAAAGTAGCCTCAACTGCATAAAGAGATCCGCAGAATACTGGACTAAGATGTCCTGGGACCCACATTGAGAGATCCAAGAACAATATGCCAAGTGCCAGAAGCATTGGGATAAAATTAATAAAGTAAAGAAAGATATCAAGCTGCCCAAGTTTGGCACCCCTAGTGAGTTTATTGACATAAGATACATGCTCAAGACATATGCCAAACAAGACTCCCTATGGACCGAAGAGTGCACAAAGGTAGCTGACGCAAGGCCGGGATAGGTGCAATAATTCACAGAACACCCGATCAAAGATAAAACCATGTTGTAACAACTGAATTCCACCTTGGTAAAGTACTGAGCACATGCAGTGAACATCATAGGGATATATGTCACTCCAATGTAACAACACAGATTCCCGTGGGCCCACACTTTTGAAGAATTGTTCGTCAATTGGTTTGAATACGAAAGGATTCATTCTTTCAAAGAAATATCCTGGGTGGATTGATCAAGGAACTGTTATGAGATCATGCAACATGGCCACTTTTGTTTGGTTCAAACTGTACTTAGCCGTTAAATTTTGGGTTAAGCTTGAGATTATAAATAAAGGCCTCGACCAATTAATTAAAGGTCAATGGATTGTTGTAAGAACTATTTTCTTTCTAGTTGTTAAGAATTATTTTGAAGCTGCTATGAATTTAGAAGTCCTTATGGACCAAAGACAAAGTTATCTTTATCAAATGCATGCGTAATTGAGCTTGAAGAAGAATTATTTCCTATTCAATTTTATGAGCAGATGTAACAAGTAAGAGCTATTGAATATATTGTCAAGTTAACTGGTACAATTGCTTTGTTGTTCTTTTCTTTGAAGATGAAGATGATGAATTGTTGTGAGAATTATGAGATGAATGATAGTGGTAGATGAATTATTTTTCTTAACATTTATCATGTTCCATATGTGTTTTTATTTCTGGTAGTTAGTAATCTCAGGCAATGATTGGATGCTCACATGGTTAATGTATTATTACTAGATCTGTGGTATAGAATTTTCATCTGCATGTTTGAGCAGTGGGTTATCCCTAGCTCAACCTCTTCTCATTAGTTGAAACTTTATCCTGTTATTTGTCAAGTTGGTTTATACTGTCTTGCACTTCTCATATCATCCCCATCCCAAGAGAAAATAAAAAAAATAAAACAATCCCAACTAAAGGAAGAGCCTTCGCCAGAAAACACAAAGCCCATCGATACCTTGGTCGAATTGCAAGTTCTGGGGAACCATTCCATTTTAAACGCTGCAAAGTCTAATTGGGCCTCAGTGGTGGGTTTGGTTCTTGTTGTTAAGTCAATGGATTTAAGGCCCATCAACAAAATTGGCGCTAGAAGGAGGGCCTGAGAATGAATGGTTGAATATATATTTTTTACAATATTTCAAACAACCCACACATTCATAACAACCCACATGCATGGCTAGTCAACCCCAAGACAGCCCACACACGCTGAGTACTCCGATAAAGGGTAAATCACCCCAACCCAAGGAAGAACCGTTTCATCTTGAAATACCTTACGCTCTTCATGACGAGGAAGTAAACCATTTCAGACGAATCACTAGAGCGTACACCCGATAGATCAGTCCATTACCCATAACCTCGATACTTCCTTGAAGAAAACAACAATGTATACTGGTGGTTATCACTCCCGATGAGGTATTTTTTCACTCGATATAAGACTTAATAGACTTCACGATCACCAAAATTCAAGATCCTCTTGATCTAATACCTGAAACCCCAGCAGGCAACATCTCTGAACAAGGTGATAAATCAGAATAAGAGGAGTCTAATTCAGAATCTAGAAGTATTGAAGGTAACAATGATCATGGGGAGGAAAGGGAATTTCCACCTCAAAACAACCATCCTTGGTTTGTCAGAGATGTTGTGGTTGTCCTTGGATGAATACATAATCTTCCCCGGCACCCGGAAAAGTTGCTCCCCAAGTACGATCCTAAAAATTCAGGTTTACCTAACGATCATATCAAGAAGTTCATACTTTCAATCAGGCTTATGAATGTTCAACATGAAGACATAGTATGCAGACTATTTCCCTACATGTTTGAAAATTTAGCCTCCACATGGTATTTTAATTTGGCAGTAGGATCTATAACCAGTTGGACTAAGTTCCAAAAAGATTTTCTAGACAAATTTGTGGAAGAAACTACTACGGGAGCCCTGATGGATGAGTTTTTCACAACCACCATGACCCCAAAAGAGAGGGTCAAATATTTCAATCAAATATTCAAGACCATTTTAAACAAATTCCAGCCCGTGGCGAAGCCTACTCAGGGGTTTCAAATAGAGGTTTATGCCAACATGCTTCTGGCTTCTATTTCTATGTTCATAAAATGAGTTGCCAAGCGAACCCTTGAGGAAGATTTTGAGGAGGCCAAGATGATAGAATTCCAGATGAAAGGATGTAAGGAAATCTAGGCCTCTTTAGTAAAAAAAGAAAGTAATCTCTCACCCAGGAGAGGACTCCTTCTGACTAGGCCGTCGGGGAAACCGGCTAAACAAACTACCGACAAGGATGATGCAAATTTAGATATCTACAACGCATGGTTAAGAAATTATCAAACGAGATCGTAGACATGAAAATAAGCACAGGAGAGGGAAGCCAAGGCCAAAATCCATATAAAACTTGTTTTAAGAGAAACCAACCTTTCAAATCAATTGAACCTCCCCCAACCAACTTAAACATTGATGTAGTGAATGTGGCGTCTGATTCTGTTTGTACTTATCACCAGGAAAATCACTCTGAGAGGGAATACCCCCAGTGGGTTCACGCCATGAATTTGATGTCTAATTGCTTTCTGGATGGAGTCTCCCTGACTGAACAGTTGAGCAGTTTGGCCATGGATATTTTTGACTAGGAAAAATTTGACCAACCACAAGACACAACCATGAGGATATGGGATCCCAACTTAATCTTTCCTTCAGATGATCTATTTAAGGCTCGAGAACAACCCTCGAAAGTTTCATTAATGCAGACATGTAGCACAAATCAACCCGACTCGAGAGATATCAATATCACCTGGGTCCCGCAAGTTAAATTAACTCCCGATCACTCAAACACATCTCTCGCCCCTGGTAAAAAGCCTATAATTATTCATACCCAAGAATCCCCTAAACTAGAGTACAACATAGTAGAATATTTAAAGAAGCTTAAGGCTAACATATCAATTATGGACATGTGTAGGATTCCTCAACAGAAAGACTTTATGTTGCAATATTTGAGCTCAGTAGTAGACCTGATGATCGGCAATGGTCATAAGAAGAACATATCCCAAACACATCTAGCCAGCAAGCCAACTATAAATACCCACACCAACGAAAGGAAGGAAATACCTTTTCTCCCACCTTTCCTTTTAACATTTGAAGTCTTCAACATAAATCTTCACAATTGTTTGGTGGATTCCGAGGAGTCTTCTAATGTAGCGCCTGTGGTCATTTGTAATAAATTAGGTGTTGTCCCTCCCAAGAGTGATAAGCAAGTAATACAACTAGACCATACCCAGGTTAAGGTCATGGGAGAACTCAAAGATGTGATGATCAGGGTAGTGACACACCCTAATTTCGTGCAGGTGATTGACATCATTGTTGTAGATATCCCTGAGGCATATGGGCTATTGTTGAGTCGCAATTGGTCTAAAAAGCTAAACATATATTTTAGTACAGACTGGGCACACCTTTGGCTACCCCTAAAAGGATACAAGAACATGATAAGAATTGATAGGGAGAGATATCTGAAGCACATAGTCACTGACTTAGAAACCCCAAACAAGCTAGCATCTACCGATTTCCCCATATTGGGCAATTATTCCTATGATTCCCACTTAGGGAACTTTTCTCCTCTCCTGTCCAATGTTCCCCTTACCCAAAACTCTGAAGTGATTTTTCAAGAGGAATTTTCGATACTGACAGAAGACTTTTTATTCTGTCACAACCCTGTGCTAGGACTTGTGGAAAAAGAAATCAGAGAATGAAACATTGGTGATGGAAAAGAAAGGAGCAACTGTTGTCCGCAAATTTGGACCCTCTACTTTGATGGATCTAAATCACAATAAGGGTCAAGATTAGGGTGCATCCTCATCGATCATAAGGGTAAACGTCATTTGTTGTCCTGTAGGCTAGAATTTGAATGTACCAATAACACTGCCAAGTATGAAGCTCTAGTTAAGGGGTTAAAGAAATCCATAGATCTGAATGTCAAGGAATTGAAAGCTTTTGGAGACTCTGAAATTGTTATTAGACAAGTGAGAAATACTATACATTGCAATTCAACCCATCTTAAGAACTACCAATAGGAGGTGCATAGGTTAATCCAATGTTTTGAGGCTTTCAATATCACTGCGGTCCCCAGGGAAAAGAATGTTCTTACTGACTCCTTATCCATAGCCTCTTTGAGGTTGTCTCCTTAAGAAGATTATGAAGCCTCTCGATTCACTGTAGAGATTCTATACAAACCATCAGTACCTAATAATGTTTCTAATTGGAAATTCATTGAGGGAGATGAACAGATCGTAAGTTTCTTGACCAACCAAGACAATTTCAAAGATCTTGCTATTGACGATGAAGAGTTCCAAGAATAATCAATGGAAAATGAGCCTTGGATAGAACACCATGTGGATGGATTAAAGGCTCACACGATCCCGAAGGGGATAGCTAATTTAGAAAACCTATTTGATCTAAAGTAACGATTCAAAGGACCTAAGAATGCAAAGACCGATAGCTCTTGCCCCCTCCATGAAACGGAAAATCTTGGAACCCCAGAAAACCCAAAGCTTGTAAATATCAGCAAAACTATATCTAAAGAGGAAAGGAAAGCCTACCTCATATTGTTTAGACAATACCAGGATGTTTTTGCATGGTCCTATAAGGATTTGAAAACCTATTATACCCACATTATTCAACACACCATCCCGCTAAAGCCTGAAGTAAAACCTTTTCAACAAAAGATCCAAAAGTATCACCCATCCCTAGAACATCTCATATATCAGGAATTAAGGAAGTTGTTAGATGTGAAGATAATTTTTCAGGTTAGGCATTCCGCCTGGGTGGAAAATCTTGTTCCAGTAAGGAAAAAATCGAGAGAAATCCGACTATGCGTAGATTTTCAGAACCTCAACAGAGCTTCTGAAAAAGACAATTATTTGGTCCCGTCGATGGAACAACTCTTGCAAACTGTGTCAGGCTCGGAGGTTTTCTCCTTGCTAGACAATTTCTCAGGTTATAACCAAGTTTTGGTTTCAGAGGAAGACCATTTGAAAACCACTTTCTGAACCAAGTGGGGAACCTTCGCTTATAAACGCATGCCTTTCAGGTTAATCAATGCAGGGGAAACCTTCCAAATGGCCGTGGACATGGCCTTTCATGGACTTATCAATAAATGTGTGGTAGTATTTTTAGATGACGTAATGGTATATTCAAAGAATAGAGAAGAAGACATCCAACGTTTAACTCAGATTTTCGAAAGGTGTCAGAGATACGCTATATCCCTGAACCCTAAGAAAACTACCTTTGGTGTCAAAGAAGGCAAGTTGTTAGGTCACATCATCTCTCAAGATAGGATTCGCATAGACCCTGAAAGGATTAAGGCCATAGGTCAACTTCTGCTACCCCATAACAAGAAGGCTATGCGGTCCTTTTTCGGGCAAATCAATTTTGTAAGGAAATTCACTCCCGATTTCGTCGAGATCATCAAACCCCTATAGAAAATGATATGGAAGGATGCCGAATTTAAGTGGGATAATGAGAAAAAATACATTATGAACAATATCAAATTCATCATATCCCGGGCCTCGGTGTTGCGAAGTCTTGATTTCAACAAGGACTTTTCCCTTTATGCTTTCACTTCAGACCATCCGCTAGCTGTGGTTTTAACTCAGAAGGATGACGACAACAATGAAGCCCCAATATCATTTATGAGCACTAATATTCAAGGAGTTGAGCTCAACTACCCTACCATAGACAAGCAGGCCTACGTGGTCTATAAGGCAGTAAAGCATTTCAGGTCTTACGTCCTTAAGAATCACACTAAGGTGATTGTACCACACCCTGTAGTTTGATATTTGTTCACCCAATAATAAATGGGAGAAATAATAGGGAACTGGATGGAAGTAGTCTAATAATTTGATCTAGACATAAAACCTACCAAGCTAGTAAAAGGACAAGGTCTTTGCAAGCTCGAAGATGAAGCCTAGGATCAAGTAAATGAAGACTCCGGGTGGGAGAATGAAATATCTCTATGGTGTGGAGAAGTAGCATACATATCCCCAGGATTCAATTCCCAGTACAAGGACTTGTCTTACCTACTACATCATGGGACTTGTCCCAAAAACCTCAACCCCAGAGGGAGAAGAGCTCTCAGATTAAAATATTCACAATATTGTCTTATAAATTTGGTTCTCTTCCAGATTAACTATGACGGGGTATTGTTAAGGTGCCTCGAACGTGAAGATTCCGACAAGGTGCTAAAGGAACTTCATGATTTCCCTGCCATAGGACATTTTGCTAGAAACACCACTGCTCATAAGATTCTAAGAGCCGGCTATTACTGGCCCACCTTGTTCAAAGATGTGCATACTTACGCTAGAAATTGTAAGACTTGTCAAATAAGTGTTGGAAAGGAGAAAAGGGCAGTAGTCCCACTTCAACCTGTGATTGTTTCGAGGCCCTTTCAGTAGTGGGGGTTAGATATCATAGGAGATATTACGCCTAGCTCTTTTAAACTGCACAAGTACATTCTTACTGCCATCGATGATTTCACAAGGTGGGCGAAGCCCATCCCTCGGACTCATGTAAATGAGAAGGTAGTGATCTAATTTATAGAACAACAACTAATCAAAAGGCTTGGTCTCCCCTCTGTTCTGGTATTTCATAATGCATCTTACTTCTCCTCTATGTTATTGATAGAGTTTTTTCTGGACAAAGGAATCATAATCAAGTACTCTTCAAATTATTACCCTCATGGAAACAGTGTGGCAGAGTCGACTAACAAACATTTGGTAAGGATATTAAAGAAGATAGTTACATATAACCAAATAAATTAGCATAATCAACTTCATAATTCCCTATGGGCCAATAGGGTCACACCCAAAGAAGCCATAGGAAACTCCTCGTACTTTTTGGTCTACGGGCAAGAAGCCATCCTCCCAAACAGGCTCTATCTTCCATCTCTTCAATTGGCCCAAGATTCCAACAAGGAACCCTCATCGGCCATGCAACAAAGAATCAATACTCTACTCATACTGGAAGAAGAGAGAGAGAAGGATAAGTCAAAATTCCTAGCCCACCAACAAATAGTGAAATGATGGTTCGACAAGCATAAGGCCAAAGAAAAGAATTCTGAGGTAGGAGACTTGGTACTAAAATGGGACAGAGCAAATGAACCAAAAGGGAAGCATTCTAACTTTCATAACCTGTGGCTTGGACCTTTCCAAGTCATTGAAAATATAGGGGAAGACACTTATCGATTGCATAATTTGAGGAGAGAACCTGACGCCCTCCCAGTAAATGGTCAAGCCCTAAAACAATATTTCCAATAATAATAATAATAATAATAATAAATAAACATAAACAAAAAGGGGAGGACATGAGTCAGGGTTACTAGAAACGAATGAGGAATTGAGGTTAAAAACCCCATAGGCAGAACCAGAAGCATTAACTGGAGGATTTCAAATGCAAAGATAAAAGGAGCTCTAATTTAAAACCAGTTGGGTCCCCCACCAGCTTCCGTATCAACTGACTATGAAATAAGAACAGATATTCTACTTTCTCCTAGTAAATAGCCATTTGTTGAGCTCTCAACACACCCTAAAAAGTCTCAGCCAAATTTTACTTTTTGGGTACCACTTAATCTTTTGGTATTGTCTAATTCGGAACGATGTTGTTTTCGCTTATCATTGTTTTCTGCAAATTCTCCTTGATTCTTTAAAAGTTTCCCTAAACATGTCAAAACCATCATAACTTAAAGGGATTAACATTTGATTAAAGAATCAACCACTAAATTGTTTCACCCGACGTGTCCAAAATTGGGCACTCGGAAGAATCAGAGATGAAAGAAAATCATCCTAGAAAACTAAGGATGTTGATCATCGATTTCGTCGGCATCGGTAAAAGGGGAGTTGTCCTTTAGTGATAATCATTGCACAATAAAGTTGTCGATGACCAATTTCATTCGGCATCAGCGAAACACAAAAATAAGTAGTTGTTTGTGGGGAAAGAAAGGAATCATCGATGATCGAACCCATAAAAGCATTCCAGCATCAGTGATGTATGAGTAGCTAAACTCGTAAGGAGTGTAAAATGTTTTCCAAGTCACCAACTCTTGAAACTTTTTGGCATCGGCAAAATTCCAAGAAGCTATCCCAAGGAAAAGGATGTGATAAGTTCATCCCCGGTTACTAACCCCTAATATCTAATTGGCATCGACGATTCCTAGGCTTGGTTAGAGAGCACATAACTGAAAGAAGGTTACCACCTCTGTTGGCGCTCGTGAGTCAAGTCACCAGTATTTATCTACCATGTGTCACATTAGAACCATTTGAAAAAAGTAATCAACGTCAGCGTTTTTCTTTTTATAAAAAAAAAAAAGGGTATCAACGAAAAATCTCGTAGCTCTACAGCGATCCCCAACTTCCCCATTCAGGAAGTGACATGATGGGATGTTTTAGCTCTAAGATACGCTAGATACGATGCATTTAATCAATTGATTAATTCCAAGATCATGCATTAGTTTATAATCCGTGCACAAAGAAAAATGATCGTTTTATCCTGTAGATACAATGCATCTCCCTCTGCACCTCCACCGTCAACCTACGTAAAATTGATTACAGAGAATTGGCGGTAAGTAGTTTTAAATTTTGTCCCATTACTTGTATTAACATCTTGATGCGATTGGTAAGTTCTCTCTTGTTATATTATCCTAAATCATTATAATCCTGAGAATTCTGCATGTAAATAAGTCTGGAACATCTAGAGGAGCGAGATGAATGACCCGGAGAAGGAGTCCAAGGTATAGTGAGTATTAAGCAATAGAGTTTAGCAAGCATACAGGTATGTACCAGTCTGGTTTTATTGTTTCCACTTCACATGTAAATTAGGATCTAATATGACTCTGTATACTGACCCTAATTGAACGTCTTTGGTTGCAGGAACGATACCTCAGAAGAAACCTACCACTAGGAAATCTTTTAGAGCCCCAAAGCTGCAAGAATCAGAAGCAGGAGAGGGCTCCTCCCCAGTCATTGCAAGAAAATTGGAATTCACTTCCAAGCCGGCACCCATCATAAAGATGATCACCAAAGAATCCTTCGCTCAGCCCCTAGCCTTTGGGGACATAGAGGCTAACATTGGGACCAAGACAATATTCCCGCGATGGGAAGACCAATTCAAGAAAATCAAGCACGAAGAATTTCCAAAATATGCCCCACATAGCAATCCTGACATAAGGAAGTTGGACGATGAGGTCTTCGTCAACATCCACAAGGCTTACCTACACATGGTGGCAAGCAGGACTCCAGTATTCCCTTGCATTGAACTTTTGAAATGGCTCATTGATCACATTGATGCACAAAAGTGTGTAATTAATTATGATAATGGTCAAATCGTCGGGATTTTCCTCACAGTAGAAGTCCAAAATTATTAAAAGATCATGGATCCAGATGAACATTTGAACAAGGATTTTGTTGTGAAGTTTTATCAGAAGCACAACACCAGAAAAACCATGGCGTCTTATTGGCGAGAAGACAAAAGAATTCACCAACAAAAACTCCGACTGGTACCCAACAACCAACCTCAGACAACCTTATATCTATCTAATGAATCTCCTTTTCTATTTGCATGGAGAGAAAGATTGCTCCAGGTTTTTGGATGCCTTTGGCTTATACTGTCGCCATCTCTGGAACAAGCTTCAACTAGGGTGCTATCATCTCCAAACATCTTAGCACCTGCATTATGCAGGCTTAGCAACCAAAGGAAGGAGAAACTCCTGCCTTCTACATGGCATCTTATCTATTGGATGTCGTCTGTGCAAGAAATGCCTTCGCCAGGATGAACCTGAACTGGCATGCTTCCGAGCTCCCAGTCCATGTCTACTTCGAAATCTTGTGGGAGAACAGGTATAAAATATCCTACTCTCTCATTTGCGACCAATTTATTGCATCTTCTCATTTTTTACTATTCAATAAAGAGTGCCCAAGGCTGTCTGATGCAGCCAAAAAAGTTATATCGAAAGTTGGTCACGGGTACCTGGATTAGCATGAAACCTACATTAGGGTTTTTGGCGCCACTGGAGCACCACAATTTGTACCTATATATGCCCTTGACTGGATGGTACTAGGGGAAATATGTTACCAAACTATCTTATAGGGCTACAATGCCACTTTGGTGAAGGATAAGAAGTGGGCATTCATACCCTATGGGTTTCATATCGGCTTCTACCAAGTTAAAGACACTGCGTAGGCCAAGCAAGAGGGATTAAGTCAATTGGAATTTCGGTTCTAGAATGGACATTTTTGCAAGCACAATACCAAGGGACTAGTCTCGAAACATGCATCACAGGTATCATCCTATTGGCCTTATGCCCACAACTAGTTTGAGGATAAAATTTTCACTAAAAACGCTCAAGACTAGGATGAGGTGATGACAGGAGTGGCTGACCCCAAATTAACAAAGTTTAAGGCCATGAGTTGGAAAGAGAAAACGACGTCCCTAGAGAAAGAAGCGCAAGAAATTCTCAGGACTAGGGAAGAAAGGGTAACATTCAAATCGACCGAAATGATGGAAGCTCCCCAGAAAGCCCCTATACAGAACTGGAATTTTCTCGAAACTCCAGGTGCACTGGAAAGAGGGACACTCTTGGTACAACATGCTCAACAAATGATGGATCGGGCATCGAATGATCCATCCCCTTATCAAATGTTTCGATGAGTAACCTAGAAGAGAGCCCATCGGGGGTAGGTAGCTCCAAGCTCATATACCTCGGTAACATCAACAGGTCAAATGACCCTGAATCCACATTGCCATCAACTGATTCACCGATAGGCACAACAATGCAATCAGAGCTAGGCTAGGTGTCGGTCGAAGAAAGTTCTCCTAACCCTCTGACTGAGTTCATAAATATATACAATTATGATGAGAGCCCGGAGGCATCTCAGAAAACCTCTCTACATGTAGAAGAAGAAAAGGGAGCCAATGAAAAACAACCTTTTTTACCGATGTTCAGAGTTAAGAGGACACACGAGAAAGAAAAGGAGCCGACAATGGCCTAGACACAGAAATGCTCGATGCACCAGAGACCCGAGAAGGTAGTCCCAAGGACAAGTCAGAATTGGACGAGTCAAGAGAAGGATCCCCACAGAAGGACGTCAACGATGCCATGACTAGTATACAAGCAAGTATTGAGCTCCCTCTTGACACATCTGTTCCACTTGATACTCAGGTCCCTGATAAACAACAGGAAAAGGCCGAGCCTTTGGAGCAAAATAAGGAGGTTCAAGAGTCTGATCTTGAAAAAATATATACCACCGAAAGCCTAGGAAACACACTCACATGGGGCAACCAATAGATACCAGAGCTGGTAGACGAGGTAGCAAACATCTATGAAATATCCTATGATCAAAAGAGGAAGGCCATCATGCAAAGAAATGCTAAGAAGAGAAAGGTTACTGTGGACCATTCCATTTTGGTTACCACAGAGGAAAACTTGATAAACACAGTCGATGCTCACACGTATGAACTAATAGGCATGGGAAGAGCCCTCTCTGATGCTGCCCAGGATAGGGCTAGGAGAGATGAAAGAGAACTAGCTGATACTCTGAAGGAACTGGAACACTTGCACCATCTTGTTGAGTATTATAAAGGCACCACACAGATTGTGGCATATTTGAAGAGTGAGTTTTTAGGAGTTTACAATGAGTGCAAGAAAGAAAGAAACATGTTAACCAAAAATATAATTGAATTCCAGGAGGACACTCTCATGTCCCTCATAGCATGAAAGGAGATGGAACGATGACATGAAAGAGTGTTGCAAGTGGTGGAAATACTCAAATACATTGAGGCAGTCCAGCAGGGTTGAGAAAAGGAAGAACATGGCATTCATCTTATAAGAAAAAGTATCCTTGACCACATAAAGAGATCTATAGAATACTGGACTAAGATGTCCAGGGGCCCACATCAAGAGGTCCAAGAACAATATGCCAAGTTCCAGAAGCACTGGGATAAAATTAATAAAGTAATGAAAGATATAAAGCTCCTCGATTTCAACACCCCTAGTGAGTTTATCGACATAAGAGACATGCTTAAGATGTATGTCGAACAACACTCCCTATCGACCGAAGAGTGCGCAAAGGTAGCCGATGAAAGGCCAGGACAGATGGAACAATTCACAGAAGAGCCGATCAGAGCTAAAACCATGTTGCAACAGCTGAATTCCACCTTGGTAAAGTATCGAGCGCATGCAGTGAACATCAGAGGGATATATGCAGCCCCAATGGAACAACATAGATTCCCGTGGACCCAGACTTGTGATCTTGTGTTCAGTGATATGTGGATCAATGCCTGACATCTCCTCATAAGACTAGGAAAATACATGGAAAAAATATTTAAATAATTCAGTGTAGATCTAAATCTCTTCAGGGGAATAATATACTCCAATGAAGACATTTTCCATGATGCTATGGGTTGTATAAATGTTGATAGGAATTGTTTCAACTATACTTTCCATGTTTCCCTCAAAATTTATTTTGTGCATGGATAGAGGGTTAACAGGACAAGGGGCATCTCCATTCACGGTCGTATTGAACTCTATTGCCTCTATTCTCTTTAGCTTGGGTAAGAAATAAGAACTGTGGTGAAGATCATCCAAAGGTTTGTATGGCCCATTCATTTCTTCCAAAATCACCTCGTCAGAGGGAATACTAAGTCCAAAGGATCGTAAGTGGTGAGAGAGTATTGAATCCAAATAGGCTCGAGAACAGGATCTAGCTCCACTGGGGGATATGGATCAGGGTTGGTCGAGGCTTGCTTGACAATAATATATGAAACCTTAGCAACCGATTAGAGAATAACCATTCCAGGGTGCCCTATCCCTTCCATAGAAGTTGATGGGGAAGGTAAAATTCATGAGTCATTAAAGTAACTTGTTCTAAAATATGCAAATTGAAAAATTGCATGCTTTGAATAGTAGGGAACAACTGAAATAAAATTGAAATCATTAGTGGGAAACAGATAATCAACAATCCTCATTAAAGATGGAAACAATCTGACACCTATGTTGATGGTACTTGGGTACGAGTTTTCAATCATCGAGACTGTAGATTCCCCAATGAAGCGTCACGACGGGAGAAGGATAATTGATCAACGGTTATGATTAGACCTTCGTAGGAAAACATAATACCCAAAAAATGGTGGATACAACCATTTTCATAGCATAGGTCCAATTCCACCCTAACAAAATATTGTAGTTGAGAGGCACATCGACTACTTCTACTTCAATGCACACAATTGTTCCCTTCAACTGCACAAGGAAGGAGGGAATTATTCCATATGGTCTAAAATATAGACCATCAAATTCGGTTAGCAACATGAGCGATGGAGACAACTCAAGTTGGAAAATGGCCTTCCAGCATTCCAATGACATCATATTTTTAATTATCAAAATGATCAATTGAGGTCACCTCAGGAGGGACTACTTGAACAAGGATTGGCGCTCAAAGATCAATGATCAGAGGGTTTGCAAGCCTGAATCCTTCATATTCAAAGTAAAAAACACTAGTGTCCTCTTATGACAGAAAGTATTCTCTAGGAGCAGGCTTGGGTATAGTTTCATGTCGCCCAATCGCTTCAAAAGAACCCCCTTGATCTATCCTTATTCTGAGTGGTGGTGGAGGTGGCTCCAAAGTAATCAATGATAGGCCTTGAAGCCTACACAAATGACAGAGTTGTTGATATTCCACCTTGTGAAATTATCAACTGACACTCCAAGGTCATGCTAATGAGAAAAACAGAGCACACGCTAAAATTTCCTAAAGTTGAATCAACAAATCAACATACTAGAAGGATGAATAGTTACTCCAATCAACACTAGAGAAACTTACTGGTGCAAGTGAAACTCCAACACGGAAACACCCTTTGGTTATATTCTACAAAGCATGATCCGACATTTTTCCTAGGTATCGCAATATTCCTGCATAGTCACCTCTGTAAGTCCCTACAAAAATGAAACTATTTTTCCATTTCACAATCAGTTACTAAGTGGATATGGTCGACATTCGGTTTGATCGTAATGAGAAGGATAGAAAAGTATGAAGCCTTTCAAGGGTACTGAAGGAAAATAATTTGGAAGAAAACTGAGGATCCCAAATGGATTCAAGGTCCATGAATATCCGTATTCAAATGTGGTTAGTAAATATCCCAAGAGTGACCCTCAATATACAATCCCCACTATGCTTGGTTCGACTTTGGAGGGTTTATCTCCTCTACCTTTCCTCACACGACCTTGTGTTTATCCCATGTGTTAGAGATGGGTCCTGACTAACTGTTACAAAACTGGACTTTTACACTCCCTATAATATACTCTTAATTTATTTAAGTGGCCTTGAAGAGTTTCCTCTCCACACCTATTTCAAGGCCCTAAAGCCTAGACTACTTGGTGTTCCCTATAAAGATAAAAGTCTAGTTGACTTTAGCATTAATCGTTCATTTTAATATATTGATTACTCAAGGGGAAACAAAATTGAAACTCATGGTGTTCTTGAGAGATGAAAGAGAAGAGTTAACAATCTTTTAGTACATTGTGCAGAAAGAAAACTACATTCTACAACAACAAAAAAGCGGACTTTTAACTTTGAAGGTGCAAACTTTTCAAAATAAAGACCAAAATTCTAAAATGAAAATTTTCCTAGAATGTTTTTTCATTTCAAAATGCAATGCAACTACTAAAACTTTCAAGGAAAATCCTAAAAGGAACTTTGGAATCAAAACTCTTTTCTTTTATAGAAGCAACTTAAGCTATTAACACCAAACAAGCATGCATAATAAAATGCAAATGCAGTTAATGAACTACAACAATTTTTTTATTTTTATATGCTTAGAAATGAAAATAGCAAGTGAATATATTTTTTATTTTTTCAAAGCATAATCAAGGGAAAGAGAAGACAAACCAAATACTGACACAGACCCTAAACCACTACTTGAAAGAAGGGATTGACTAGAATCCATAGGAGGACCTAAGGCTAACAAGTTCACCCTTAACCTTGAGAACAAAAAGAAAGAGATAAAGAAACAAAAAGATTTATTTACAAATTCAAAGGTAATAAAAGATTTGAACCTAGCCAAACACAGTCAACAAATACCCAAGAAAATCAGGAAGACCTGAGAATGCAAGGGCTTCTTTAAAGGAAAGAAAATCCTATTTAAAAAAACTCTTCCAGATGACAGAGACATGTGTTGAGCACAATAAGCCTACGTATGTACGTTGTCTATGTATAATGTGGAACATGTATGTATGTTGGCTATGTATAATGAAGAATGCATATATATATGTGGGCTAAGTATAGGACAAGGCACGTACACTGTTGAAAATTTTCAAAAAATAAAAAGATTCAGACAGATCACTCAACTCAGGAAATCTAGTAGGCACCTGTAAGGTGACTAGAGACACAAAAAGACTCAGAAAACTTAAGCAAACAAGAAATTGATCCAAACAAAGATCTCCTAAAACATACCCTAGAGAGACTCCCTAGTGGGGCCACCAATTCTGCTATGGGTAAAATCCCCCTAATCTGGGTCTAGCAATTAGCCAGAGCCTTGACACCCTAAAAGACATAAAATATTAAATTCTTCCCCAAAACGCGCACAAACTTATGATAATTAAGGGAAGATAAATAATACAGAAACGTGTAACTTTAAGTCCTTGCAGTTGATGTCAATCCCTTCTCATTGTTGTTTGTTCCAAGACTATAGGCCTCCTCCCAAAGTTAGCCTGAAACAACTTCTAGAAACAACTACGACAACATATGCTTGATTATCAAGATTATATAAGAGTTAGTTATTCATGAAAAGATTCATAAACACAAGAACATAGACATAATATTTAGGACAATAAATTTTCTCTTTTATTAATAAAAAAAATTGGAGGTTACAACCTTATTTCTTGGGTTTCTCTACTATATCTCCAAGTGCACTATTCCCAATACAATCATCACCACCAACATGAAAATACAAAAGGAAAGGATGGATGGTATAAGGAATATGGATGGAAGGGAATTTTGAGGATAAAACTCAGAGAAAAATGCAAAAAGATTGGGGAGAAAGGGAGAAACTTTGGCAGAGTTCTCATACCTCTAGTTTTATATCACCAAATGATCCCCCTAGGGTTGTTTTTATATGATAAAATGATGGTTAATTCGTTTCTAGATGCCTACAAGAGGTAAGATGGGTGAAAAAGCTAATATATCCCATAAAATCTGCTAGAAAGCACATATTTTATATTATTTTGTCACTTTTTAGAGTACACGCGTGTTTTCAATAGTGGAAGCAAGCATATGTACACATGTTTATAGGTATGCAGCTAGCGTATGTACGCGCTCTACCTATAAAATAGGGCATGTATGCCAAGTAATTTTATTTTTTTTAAGAATAACTTCATCAAAATGGGTTGGCAGATGTATGAATGAGTGGGACAACATCAAGGATGCACAAAAGTGGCATTTTGAGCTATAACAATCTTTAGAGCATGTGGTAGACATGTTCACCAATCCTTTCATTGATTTTTTTTTTCTCGTTGAGGGAAATTCTAGGAGTGAGTGATACATCAACTTAGAAACTAAGCATGTTCACATTCTTTTTTCTGTTAACAACATATTTTGAGGTGGGGTTTTGTTCCCATTAAGTTTTCCCTCTTTACCTCAATTTTTTTTAGTTTTTATGCATATATACTTGTACATGAGTACCTAACATGACTTCATATTTCTAGGTCTTATCATTGTGCACACCATGGTTGTGTTTTAAGGGGAGTGTTGGGGTACATGCTCAACTACATACTCAGTGACATACTCTTTTTTCCATTTTTCCACTTTCATAGAAGGACTGTTATTTATATCATGTCTATTTATATCCCTACCTTGACCTATCCTGACCACCATACCTAGATTGACTGCCTTACCTAGACTGACTATTCTTGATCATGTTTATTTTTGGTATTTTATACTTTTAGCAGGTGACCAAACCCTAATAGTCTATTTTTGTATTGTCTATTTATAGTAGGTCTATTTTGATCCTACGACTGCCTATATGTAATACCATGGGAAAATACCATGTGTTTTCAAAACCATGGGATCATTAACCACCATTAGGTAAATTCCTATTTTCTAGGAGGAAGAGTGCTTCATTCCTTGATTTTAGGATATAATTCCTATTTCATGTCTAGAGATCACACTTGAGTGAGAATACTATTCTCCTAAGGAAGTGCACATTACCCATCTTATTCTTGGAGTTAACCTATTTCAATTATTTACCTATTTTTAGTGAGTTTCCATATTTATTAAATTTTCTCTCAATTAAGACTTTAGTTCCATTTTTAGACTCTAGTCTTATTCTAGGAGATATTTCTATTAAGGAATGAATGTTGACCTAATGGATATTTCTCACTTGAGTTCACACCTTATTTTTTACCTTTCCTTACTAGCAACTTTTGACTTTAGTTAATTATTACCAGTGGGAGTGGTTGATTTTTTTTACTTGAGCATGCACATGGAAATCCCAACCTAGTGCACATTACTCCTCTTGTGAAGAGTTTTACATATTGTACTCATGATCAAATATTGACAAAATGTGATTCGAGATAGTTTCTTAGTCACTTATGTGTGAATATTGATTCTATTTTTCTATCTCCTCTCTTTGTTTTGCAATTAACTAGTGTAGTAGTTCCTACTCAAAATTAGATCTTGGAGTTTGGTTTAATCCTAGATTCCCATCAAATTGAGGGTGGTAATATGAGATGTTATCCAATTTATTACCCAAAGAAGAAAATAATTTATTCCAAAAATGTCTAGTGAAAATTGGACCTCTGTTACTTACAATAATATTGGGGACTCCATGTAGCTTTTGAATTGTTTCCATGTATGTTGCAACTACTATACTTGCTTTAAAATGATAAGAAAGAGAGAAAAAATGGTCATACTTTTTTAATAGATCCAATAATACCATAATGATAGTATTTCCTTTGAATTTGGGTAAACTTGTAATAAAATCCATTGAAACTTGTTCCCAATGTTGACTTGGTATAAAAAACGGTTGTAGGAGACCTAGCATCTTGATTGTTTCTCCCTTATTATGTTGGAAAACAAAAAATTCATAAATAAAATTTTGAACATTAGTTTTAAGAACTTCCCAGAAAAAATACTTCTTGATCCCGTGTTATGTTTTGAAGAATCTTGAATGTCCTCCTATAGGAGAAGTGTGCAATTCCACAAGGACGTTCTATTTGAGTTGGGAATTCTTACATAAATATAGGCAATCATGATACCATAGAAAATCGTTGTTCCATATAAAGTTTTCTAATGTGCCATGGTCCTCATGTAATTGTTGAATAACCTTTCATATATCTTGATCTTTTTTCCATTCTATCCTTGCTTCATCCACCCAATCATTTTGTAGAATAGAAATAACACATAGTGAACCTTTTGTTTCTTATTATTTCCTTAAAAGGGCATTTAACACAATATTATATTTTCCTTTTGTGTATATAATTTCAAATTCATAACCTAGCATATTTGTAACCCATTTTCTTTCTCTTTTGAAGATACTCGTTTCTCCAAGAATCACTTCAAAATATCATGTTCTACTTTTACTTTGAAGTGTCTTCCTATTAGGTAAGGGCACCATTTATGAATTGCATGTATTATGGCCAACAATTATTTTTCATAAATGGGTTTGAATAAGCGGTTTCCTCTAAGTTGGCTACTTTCAAAGGAAAAGGGGTCATCCTTGCATTAAAATTGCACTAATTCCATGGCATGAGGAATTACACTCCAAAATAAATGTTTTTGTAAAGTTCTATGTGACTAGGACGGGAATAATACACATAGCCTCTTTAAATTTTTCAAAAGATTTGGTTTCTTCTTCGGTCCAAGAAAGTTCTTCCTTATTTAATAATGCTATTAGACGTGCTACTATTTGATCATAATTATTGAAAAAAATGTGATAATAATTAGTTAACCATAAACATCTTGTAAGTTTCTTCAAGGTTTTGGGAATCAACCATTCCTTCATAACATTAATTTTGTTAAGGCCCACTTTTACACCTTCATGAGATAGAATATAACCCAAATATTTCATTTCTTGAAACCAAAAGTCACACTTGGAAGGATTTTCATAAAGTTTTTTCCCTTCCAATAGTTGTAATATTGTATAAACATGTTGTATATGACCTTTCCAAGATTTTTTGTAAATTAGTATGTTATAAAAAAATACTAACAAAACTTTTCTAAGCAAGGGATTAATGATAGAATTCATCAAGATTTGAACGGATAAATGTGCATTAGTAACTCTAAATGGCATAAAAAAAATCTCGTAATGATCTTCCTGTGTTCTAAAATCTATTTTAGGAATGTCTTCCTACCTCATTATGATTTGATGATATCCCAAACAAAGATCCATCTATTAGAATATAGAAGATGGTGTGCTCGTTTTACCATTGACGATACCCTTGTCACCCAACCACTGGCCGAAGCCACCCTACGAGCACCTTGATCTTGACTGAGAAGAGAATTCTGGTAGAAATCCAATATCCAAGAGAGGATAATGCATCAATAAAGAAAAGAAACCAAGTTGATCAGATAATCCCACCCAGAAACTAGCGCACACCTTTCCCAGCTCTCCCCCCCAAAAAAAAAACTTGCGCAAAACTGTAATTGCATGCACAGAAATGTAACTGCTTGCGTAGAATTGTAACTACTTGCACAGAAACTAGCTCTCTCTGCAACTGCTGAGATGACAAATAATGAAACTGGCACCCTATATTTATAGTGAACTAGGCAGGATAACTGGGGCCGACTTCTCCTTCTGGGTATCAATAAATTAAATTTAAATGTATTTGTTCAACCGACAACTTGTCTATGGTTTCCTTCAATTCTTTGCTTCCTTCCGGAGGATTCTATTCTCGTCATAGGTCACAATAGAGGTTCATACCTTCCGAACATACCATAATATTAACACTCCCTCCTAGCTACGGAGGTATTTACAGGTAATGGATTTGAGCACAAAACATACCATTTACCCGGTAGCATCGATATAGTCATCTAGACTATTTCATGACTAGATCATGAGCATCACCATCACCATCAGTTGCATCATCTCTCAAAACCATACTTCATTTGAGTAATTAGATATGATGCTGGATAAGTCAATCTCACCATAGAGTGATACAAGAGGAGTAAAATCTCTGAATTGTTTTCCATCTGGAAAATCTTTGTTCATCATTCATCTGAATGATCATTATCTCCAACAAACTGTTGATAGTCTTCAAGGCAATTAGAACAAGGATAGAAAATGACCATGTCTATTCATAGTAGTGCATAACTATAGTCCAGTGGTTTACTACCACATCAAGTAACACATTAGTACTTGATCAACAACGTATGGTTGTGAACAATGAAACATATTCACCACAATATTCCTCATCTACTGTCATATAGTCTCCATAACAAACATCTGATAGCAACCTGCATAGAAACAATGTTATGATAAAAGGCTGATTTTTCTGGCCCAATCTTTCACTCATGTCTATGAGATCTGAAAGAATATATGCCTTACGAATAGTAGAACATATCCACCACAGTAGTATATCTCTACTGTCCATAACAATCATCTGATGCCATCCTGCATAGAAAAATACTGTTAAAGATAAACTGAATCCTCTGGGCCAGTCTTTCACTCACGTTTGTGAGATCTGAAAGAATTTCTACCCTCATCAATAATGGGCTATCTACCCTATTCTTCACAAACAAGGAAGAAAGATTATTTCTGATTTCTAAACCTGGACCATTTCTCACCCTGGGCCATTCTTCCTACACTTATCAAAGTGCACCCTAGATAGAATGTATAAACCCTAAGAAATGTTAGGACCATTCCTCACCCTGGGTCATTCCTCTGACACTAAACAAACTGTAACTTGGAGAGAATGAGTCTGCCCTAAGGAATGACTGTCCCTGATTGCTAAGCCTGGACTATTCCCCACCCTGGGCCATTCCTCCGACACTAAACAAAGTGTAACCTAGAGAGAATGAGTCTACCCTTTAGGAATAACTGTCTGGACCATTCCCCACCCTGGGCCATTCCTTCAACACTAAACAAAGTGTAACCTGGAGAGAATTTATAACCCTCGAAGAATGTTTGTCCTGAATCAACCTCCAAAATGGACCATTCTTCGAAACTACTCACAACTGTGAACTTTGAAGGAATGACTGCCCGGCAAGGCGGACCATTCTACTTAACCACTACTTAGAGTGACTGCCAAGAAGAATGATTGTCCTAGACTACTCCCATGTTAACCACAATGGAAAGTAGTTGTCTATGATACATCAACAATCAGTCCGCCTCCCATGTTAACTACAATGGGAGGTCATTGTCCATCAGAAATCTCAATCCACTTTTCGAACAGGAAAGCATCTATCCAATCTGGACTATTTTTCAATTACAAAGATAAATTCTCCCTCCTAACTGGAGAGTTATTTAAATGACAAAAATAAATGTTTTTCAAAAATACTTTTTTGTACCTTCTCTTAGCTTGGAGAATCTTCATGATCCCTGTCTTCTCTCGGAAATATATGAACTTGATTTTGGATAGAGGTTTTGTCAGGATATCTGTTGTCTGCTCATCAGTGGGAATATACTCGAGCTTTACTTCTCCTTCCTAAACTTCATCATGGATAATGTAATACTTGTACTTTAGTCTGGAACACTTGTGAAGGCTTCATGTAGATTTGAACAATAGAGTATATCATAGTTGGAGAACTAGAACATATCCATGTGGCACTTCTACTGTCATCATGAGATCCTTCTGAGTAGTCATCTTGATGTTAAAGGAAATCTTCACCACGCTTCTGCTGTGCACTGGAGGTTCTCCACCACGTTGTCTTATTCTTATCTGCATACATGAGTCTCTTTCTGGTATGGCTCAAAGTCTTGAGATTGCTCTTTATACACTCTTTATTCAATTTCTCTAGAGAACATTCTTTGCATTCATTTGATATAGAATTCTAACTCATGGATGTTGCAAATAATATAATGACTTATATAGAGATAAGTCTGGTGTACTAGAACAATCAATCATCATAGTCTTCTCCCTCCATCTGAGAGAATCTCTGGTTCTGGATCTCGTAATGCTTTCATTCGTAAGTCTTCTGTACACTATTCTTCATCACGACTTTCAGTCCTTCTACTTGATTTCTTTTAGTGAGTTCATATTAGGTTGGTAATCTTGTGATTCTTGATACAATGAATGGTTGTTCTAGTTCTTCTTTCTTTCTTGGAATCCTTATGTTCCTCTTCATGTTTTTCTTTTACTTTTGGGTCCATGGAGTTTCTTATAGATTCCATTCCTTGGATATTCCACTTCTTCCCTTCATTATAGGATCACGGATCTGGATGGACAACCAGGAATACTTTAAGGCTTCTGAGGAAGTCTTCTTCTGTGGTTGAACTGAAAACGTGTTGTCTTTCATGGCTGCTACCATGGATATATACATTTCATCATCTTTAATGGATCATAGGATTAGCTCCCTCCTAATCCTTGCTTCATGTAAGAGTGCATACAATCAGCTCCCTTCGTCTAATAGAGTCCACACTTCTGTCTTAGTTGTCGTCATAAGTCTTTCTCCAATTTCTCTTGATGTCTAACTTCTATGTCACTTCAAGATTGATTATGATTTCGACTTATCTTGTAATAGATTTCACATGATATATTTCATTCTTTCATGTGTAATATCTAATTATAACTTTTCTCATCTTGTTTTTTCTTCCATAGGTATAGTTCTTCTTAGAACACATTATCTTCCAAGAGATAGACATACAAGATATGTACAAAGACGATGCAAACAAGATATGTACAAGAAATAAGAAGAGTGTTGTTACCATTTAGTAGAAGAAGTATCTTCCATCCTACTTAGTCTTCTTTGTAGGTTCCTTTTCTTCGACAATCGATGCTTCGTGTTTCTCCTTCCTTTTCTTTATCTCGGGAAACTAATTCTTGTAGTGACCATACTTCTGACAGTTGAAGCATCGTATTTCTGAAATATGTTTCTCTTGATTTGGCTTCCTCCTTGAACCAAACTTCCTATTGTTCTTGAAGTTCTTGAATCTTGTTATGAAATATTGATCATCGTACTTCTTTTGGGGTCTCTCTTTTGCATTGATCCTTGATTCTTCTTGAGCACAGCAAGTCCAAAGTTCTTCAAATGTTGGGTACTCCTTCCTTGTGTTCATGCTTGCGGCAAATGCATCCCATGTCTTGAGAATACCATTGAGTATTATGTTCACCAATTCCTTTTCTGAAGTGATCTCTTCAATAGATTTTAGTTGATATTTTAACTGGGATATCCTTACAAAGTATGATGTTATGCTATCGTCATCATTCATCTTCATGTCACGGAGCTCATTCTTCAAACTCATAACTTGTCCAATGTTTCTGACTGAGAAGAGATTTGTTAGGGCATCATACATATTCTTTGATGAGTCAAGATGGGAGATGTAGGGTACCAAGTGGTATTTTATGGAATCCACTATGATACTTATGGAATTGATGTCAACATCTTTGAACTTCTCCATAGATGCAATGTTCTGCAGCTCCTTCTCTTCTCCTTCTTTAAACTCTGACTTCACGGTCTTTCCTTTCACAATATCCAGCACTTTATTCTTAGCAAGGATGAGGTCAATCCTTGTCTTCCATGCTCTGAAGTTAGAGGATCCATCTAGCTTGTTCTCAGACTTCATAGAGTTTGACATGGCTTGCTTGACTTGTTCAAATGCTAGATTTGAACAGAAATCCAAACTTCACGTCTTGGCCTTCTGAGAGTTCTAGGAGATGCACTGGTCTAGGGCACAATGATCTATATGGAGATTAGGTAAATCCCGTCACTTAAGGTTCCTCGATAATAGGTTTAGGTTTTCTGGAACTGCTTCTATTGGTAACCCTAGCAGCAGTGCTTTTGGAAACTGCTCTTGCTAGTAACCCTAGCAACAGTTCCTCAACGAGCTCAATATCTAGCAGCTATGTTTCCTTCTAGTATTTTAGGCTGACTGAAGGGGTGTGGGCCCATAACTTGTTAGAATATAGAAGATGGTGTGCTCATTTTACCATTGATGATACCCTCGTCACCCAACCATTGGCTGAAGCCACCCTCCGAGCACCTTGACCTTGACTGAGAAGAGAATTCTGGTAGCAATCTGATAGCCAAGAGAGGCTAATGCACCAAGAAAGAATAGAAACCAAGCTGATCAGATAATCCCACCCAGAAGCTAGCGCACACCTTTCCCAGCTCTCCCCCCCAAAAAAACTTGTGCAAAACTGTAACTGCATGCACAGAACTGTAACTACTTGCGCAGAACTGTAACTGCTTGCACATAAACCGGCTCTCTCTACAACTACTGAGATGACAAATAATGAAATTGGTGCCCTATATTTATAGTGAACTGGGAAGGCTAACTGGGGTCGACTTCTCCTTCTAGGTATCAATAAATTCAATTTAAATGTATTTGTTCAGCCGACAACTTGTCTAGGGTTTCCTTCAATTCTTTGCTTCCTTTCGGAGGATTCTATTCTCATCATAGGTCACAATAGAGGTTCATAACTCTCGAAGCTACCATAATATTAACACCATATTAGTAGATATTTTTCTCCATGCAATTCATCTAATAATTCATCAATGAAAACAATAGGAAACTTATATTTGATGGTAATTATTTTGATTTTTCTATAATATGGACACATGCTCCATGAACCATCCTTTTTTGTAACCATCACCACTAGTCAAGAGAAAGAACTTTCACTTGGTTGAATGATGTTGACCTCTAACATTTCCTTAATCATGTGATGAATCTCACTCTTATGTGCATATGGATACATGTAAGGTATAATTATAGGTTTTACACTTAATGGTTCTCAATGAATAACATGGCTGGGATATCAATAAGGTGGAATACCATTACACATTTCACCTACAAGGAATATTTAGGGGAAAACATTTTCCCATGGGAAAAATTAGGATGTTTGGATTTTTGGTTGGGTGAATCATTTATATAAAGAATTACAATAGGGCTTGAGTGTATTTAGCCCAACATTCATTTTAAAAATATTATATCTAAAACCCTTAGCCCACCTGTATTTGTGAGGAAGAGAAAGGAAAATTATTTTCTCCTTGTAAAATATGAGCTAAATCATCCCATTCACCCTAATTTTCTAAGAATGACGAGCTAAATCATCTCATTTTTGTCAAATAGTCGGATTAGGTCGATTGACAATTGGTATGGATTGTTGGTTTTCATTGATTTCAACCATTGTAGAGTAATATGTTATATTTATGTCAACCCTTAGTGATTGATTTCAACCCTTGGAGAAAGTCTGGTAGCGAATTCGGGTAGCACAAAGGTTTCGGTAACGGACCCAAGTTTGTTTGATGTATAATGGTATGAATTTTAATATATTTGAAGGTAATACTATTCTATATGGGTAGTACATATCATTCTATTTCCATTGGTATGTGGAACGTCATATAACTCCTCACGGTTAAAGAGTTATGGCCATGTGAAGTTGGAGAACCAAGGTTTGGGTAATGGACCCAAGTTTTTCTGATGGATAATGGTATGATTTTTGATATATTTTTAGGTATGACTATTCTAGATGGATATTGCATGTCATTCCATTTCTGGTGGTATGTGGAATGTCACATAAATCCTCATGGTTAGAGAGTTATGGCCGTGTGAAGTTGGAGAACCCTCATGAGTCATCTAGAAGCCCCAAATGGTCAAAGTGGTTTAATTTTAGAAGCTAAATAATAAAGTGAAGTGATGAGTGTACTATAAGTCAAATTGAATAAAAAATAAATTATTTAAATAATAAAATTAATGGAGAAATTACTAAGCTACAAGTGGTTAGAAGTGGGTTAACCTTAAAATAAGAAAAGTGAGTTAAGATGGTTAAAAGGTAACTGATGCAGCCCCCCTATGCACCATAGGTCTGTGCGACCTCCTCGTTAAAGGATATCTGATTCTCTGAGTCAAATGACTCTTTAGGACCTTGATATTTCCCCGTATTAATCAAACACGAGTCCTTCCAGGCTTCTAGTGTAGTCTTATGATACCTGTGGCCTTTCCTTTCTCTTTCCTATGAAATCTCAGAGTGTTGGGCACTAGCTCCTTTTCAGATAAGCCCTCTCGTTATATGACCTTGGGTGATGACCACATGATTGAAGGTGTAGCCACAAGTGGTTTGAATTCAAACTACTTTTAGGCCCACAATTCTCCTCAAGCCTCCACGTGTCCTTCTAATGAAACCACAGTTTGGATTGCAGCTCGCCCTCAATGTTTTAAACTCCATGAAAATTCTATCCCCACAATGATATGAGATCGTTGATCTCGCGATGTTGACGATACTTCCTGAACTGACGGTTCATATCCATGTCATCCAAATCCATAGGCCATATCTGTCCCTTTGAGATCAACGGATGTGATCTCTTTGCAATTCCGAAATTCAGGGTTTTGAAATCTCAAACCCAACTCTCCTCCATACTCCAATTCTGAAATTTAGGGTTTGACACCTGTCCCGTGAAATAAAAGGTGTTGATCACTTCAGAACTCTAGAATCTAGAGTTCTCAAACTTCAACCCTTTCCTTATTTGGCTTTTATCCAAAGACTTTAATCCACTCACATGTGTCCTCCTCGGATCAATGGCTGCGATCCCTTCACGTACCTGAACTTCAAACTTTTCAATTCTCAACTTTTATCTCCTCGCAAAATATGCAGACTTCTGCCACATGTCCTTTTGATCTAACAATCAAGGATTACATCGAAACTTTAACCGGAGTGCATGGATCTATGCCACGTCTTTCCTAGATCTGATGACTCTCAATCACTTCAGGGCTTCAGGGTTCAGTAGTCTCAGTTCTCAACTAAAACTCCACAACAACTTTACCTAGATATCATGATCTATTGACAAGTTTCCACTTATAGATTGACGATTCTTGTCTCTTCGACTCTTCGAGCTTTAGGTGTTTCAACACTTTGACCTTTTCCTTCTTCTGGATTTCTTGATCTATCGATACGTGTCCTCCTGGATCCAACGGTCCAGATTCGTTTCGACCCTTCAGCTCTCCGTGCCTCAGAAATATCAATTTTCAAATTTGTCTCCTCCCTGAATCACAGTATCTGACAGATGAGATCCACTCTGTTGATCCAACACTTGAAGTTTACCCCAAAAAATATGACGACTTAGATCTATTCCTGCTATCGAACGAATGAGATTCTACTTTGGGTTTCTAGATCTTCGGGCTTCAGAAATATTTGTTCTCAACCTTTGGTGAATTCTCTCTCTTGAGTGTGAGAAGTGCTAAGTCTCGTGAACCTTACTCTGATTAGACGATTTTTGATCCATTGCACTGTGATCCAATGACTGTTGGGGCTCAAAAAATTCTTATTTTCATCCACCTTTCCCTTCATCATTCTTCACATTTCATCGCCCTATTAACCTTTTACGATATAATTTCCATAAATATACTTGGGTTTCACCTTATTGTTCTCCACTTTATTCATTTTATTATTTAAAAGGAATTTGTGATTAAATGTTAGAAAATCAACATGTTTTCATATATATCTCAAATATGTGTGCTATTTGTAATGTGTAGGAATATGAGAAGGATTAATTCAAAAGGACTTCTCGAATACGTCCTCCACCATTTCAAGATTTGAGGAGATAATTCAAGCCCATTCCAAGGGGAAGATCATGGAGATTTGGTTGGAATATCTTATCCAAGATATATGAGAGATATGTGTGAGGATTTGAAGGGATTATATTTTGTAATAATGGAAATAGGTTGAGAGAAAAGTGGATCTGTAATAATGATATGGTTATCTTATCTTCAAGGCTCTCATGCATAAAAGAGAGTGCTCTCTCTTCATGAGGATTCAAGTAGAAGAGGAATTAGGATTCAGTTATATTATGTAATTAGAATCAGAGTAGTCATTAGGATTCGAAAGAGAAAGGGATTCTTAGCTTTGATTCATGGTTTTGGTTTTCATGCTTTCATTACTTTGTTCTGAAGATTGATTTGATTATTGTAATATAAGATTGCTTCATTTGTGAGAGCTCTCTCATATGTTGTTTTTCTATTCAACTCTTCACATCTTGTACTTTCTTTTCCTTCATGTAGTTCTCCATTTCTAGATTAATTTCCTTCACACAATTTCTCATTCCTAGATTAATTTCATTTACGCAACTATATTAATTCAATTCCAAGTCGTGTGTTAGATTAATGACTCTATTTCAGTCATGTGTTAGATTAATGATTCTAATTCAGTCGTTTGTTAGATTAATGATTCTATTTCAGTCGTGTGTTAAATTAATGATTCAATTTCAGTTGTATCTTAAACATTAGATTAGATTAGTCTCACTTCAATCTTGCATATACTTTGCATGTGCTTCGTCAGTTTACAAACCCCAAGTTGACAAATTAGATAGTTGGGAAAGTACTACAACTCAATTAATACAACATTAGTTTGACCCAATATAATGACTATCGTTCCCTTGTCACTATTGTTGTTCCTTTTGTTGTTCATTTGAACAGAACGATTGTTGTTCCTTTTGTTACGATTGTTGTCCCTTTGCAGGGGTTGCATCTCTGGAGGACAGGTATTGAAAATAGAAGGTAAGAATGTATGTAGGTGACAAGTAAAATGCTTGTGGCAGCGCCTACCTTTGGATTATGCATAGAGGTTATGTTTTAGGACATCTTTAGAGCCCAATAATGAACATTGTCTCTCCTCCTCTTGAGATTATGATCTCTCTGTGACTTAGAAGATTTTCTAAGTGTTCAAAGGTCCCGAACCTTTTCTCCTCCTATGATTTTGACTATTGGATCTCGTTAAAACTTATGAAAAGTGACATCCCTTCTAAGCTTTGTCCTTAAAGGGATTTCGATTTCCCATGCACACCTTGCGTTCTCGGGATTTCGATAACTCAGTTCGAAGGATTTCTTGAAAATAAATTCTTCTCGCCCACCTGGCATTCCTCTGTTTCGGGTTCTTCAATGCTTGGTCTCTCTTTGAAGATGTTCACACCTTTCACCTGGTCTAATATTCCTTTTCTCTCTCTGAACTTATCTAAATCAATTCGATACTCAATCGACGCACTCCTTGCGTTCAAGATGCACACCTTGCATACAAGTGTCAGAAGAGAAACAATTGAAACTCATCCAATTTCGTCATGAACTCATACAATCAACCTATCTAACAATCATAAATGAATGAAATAAACTAAAGAACACATACAAAATATAGCATTCATTCAATCACACATTTAGATCAACACAGTCCAAGTATTTGGGGCAATTCTGTTTGTTCTATTCCTTCATGAAAACAAATTACATAGTGTTTCTTCTACTCAAATATGTTCTACTGATATCTTTGATCTCTATCTCATTATTTCTACTCTGTCTATCTCATTACAATGGAACAATGAAAAATATCTAAGGACTCGGTCCATGAGCTCCTTGGTCTTGTCTGCAACCTATCCTATTGTTGTTGGGTATTTTACCCTACGGACTAATAGACTAGGGCTCTAAGCCTATACGCAGATCATGACCCTTCAGATTTAACCTTTAACCTTCTACCCAAAATCTCAACCCCTT
>JZKD02S1676599.1:345785-362695 GCA_000966675.3 Picea glauca | reverse complement strand
TTTTAAAAATGGAGTTTTTAGAAGAGTTGTTCAGCATGGCTTTGGCAATGAAGGGCAATGAGTTGGCCTGATGCCAGGTAAGCATGTGTGGTGCAATTTAGGGTTATAACACCTATCAAACTCTTAGTGGTTACCTACTCTATCCTATTACAATAACTAACAATTATTGCTAGATAAGAGTCAACACTCAATATATGCATCCCCTTATAGTCCTTCATGGCTTTACAAACATGGAATATTTAAAAATGTTTCTTTCAAAAATATCTCAACAAATCAAATTAATTCTGAGTTAATTTATGATTTTAAACTCTGTCCTATTGAGACTTCGTTCCTTTGCCTCCACGTTTGTGTTTTTACTTTGGAGGCAATGCTCCTACATCATACTCCTCTGGTTAAAATTTTCATGGAATCCTGTCCATGAGCTCTTGTACTATCTTTCCATACTTCAAAATATCAGGTTTTGTGACCCAACTTTCACTTTCCATTGGATGATCTTTCCACTTCACTAAGTACTCAGGATATTTCTTTCTCCTAGTCATCTTTCCATCTCTGTGTTCAATGATTTTCTCCATATGAGGTTTTTATACTATGGGTACTTGTTCCTCCCACTGAACTTATTTCTGATCATCTAATTATCCTTCCTCATCTCTCCTATAAGGATACATGTCTGCAACATTGAATATCGGTGATATCCAAACATTGTCTAGAAACTCAATTTCATAAGCATTGGCTGCGAATTTTCTGAGAATATTGCATGGTCCTATCTTCTTCATATTCAACTTGTTATATGTTCCCCTTAGGAATCTTTCTTTTCTCAAATGAGCTAAAACCTCATCTCCAAATTCAAATTGAACTTCTCTCTTTTGATCAACTTTGTTCTTATATTTTTGACTGTTGTTATGTAGTTGTTCTCTAACTCTGTCATGGAGTTTCTACATTTTTATTGCAAAATCCTATGCTCCGACACTTCAGAACTCATCTTGATTCAGATCTCTCAACTCTGTAATCCCTCCTAGTTGTATACCATACACAATTTCAAATGAACATTTTCCTGTGCTCCTGTTCACTGAATTGTTGAATGCAAATTAGTTTTGTGCCAGAATCTGATCCCATTGATGACCTTGCTTAGTGACTAAACTTTCCAACAAGTTTCCTAGATTCTTGTTCACTACTTCAGTCTGTCCATCTGTCTGAGGGTGATATGATGAACTAAAGGATGAGTTCATCCCCAACCTTTTCCATAGAGTCCTCCAAAAGTGTCCTACAAATTTGGTGTCCCTGTCTGAGACTATGCTCCTCGGCAATCCATGTAGTCTCACTACTTATCTGCAAAACAAATTGGCTATGTATGTAGCATCGTTTGTTTTATGGCATGGTATGAAATGTGCCATTTTTGAAAATATGTCCACAACAACAAATATTGAATCGCTCTCTTTCTGAGTTCTAGGAAATCCTAATACAAAATCCATACTGATTGCATCCCATAGCCTCTCTGGAATCGATAATGGTAGATACAAACCAATGTTTTGTTGTCTTCCTTTTGCATACTGACAAATTCTGCATTTGTTCACAAAAATTTTCACCTTTGCTCTCATGCTCAGCCAATAATACAAATTTCTCAGTTGTGCAAAGGTCTTATCGTGACCAAAATGTCTAACCAAACCTCCGTTGTGTTTCTCTTTCAGCAGGTTAACTCTCATTGAGCATTTCAGTATGCACAATTGGCTTCCCTTGAACAATAATCCATGTTGGATTAAATATTCATTCCATGGGCTTATGTCTCCCAATAAAGGATTCATGCATGTTTCATAACCTTCCTTAAGCAATGCATCTTCTCTATACATCTACTTGAGGTGTTAAATTCCTAAGGTCTCCACTTGGAATTCCTGTACAATCAAATTCCTAATGCTCAAAGCAGCTGCAACTTTGTTAGCATTTCCAATAATATGCTTAGTAACAAAAGTAAAATTTTGCATAAATTCTACCCATTTTGCATGTTTCTGATTCAACTTTTCTTTCCTAGTAATAAATTGTAAAGCTTGATTATCACTCTACAAGACAAATTATTTAGGAATTAGATAGTATCTCCACTTCTTCAAATATTGAATCACTGCGTAAAATTATTTTTCATATGTGGAATACTTTTGCTTGGCGTCATTCAACTTCTCACTAAAATAAGAAACTATCCTATTATCCTGTCTCAAGACTGATCCAATAGCTAATCCACTAACATCACATCTCACTTGAAATGTTTTTCCAAAATTTGGCAAGACCAGAATTGGTTGTTTTGTGATCTTCTTCTTCAACACTTTGAAACTTTTTTCATCTTCCTCTATCCATTTAAAAGACTTGTGTTTCTTCTTCACAGTGTCCAACATGGGTGCACATATACCACTAAAATTTCTGATAAAATTTCTATAAAAGCTTTCTAACCCATGAAAACTTCTTACCTAAAATATGTTTCTTGGTGATGGCAATGCTCTGATTGCTCTCACCTTTTCTGGATCCATCTTCAATTCATTTGGAGAAATCACAAAACCCAAATATATGAGTTATTTCTTCATAAAAGAAATTTTCTTTAGATTTATCACCAATTTCTCTTGCTACAACTTTTCCATCACTGATGTCAGATGTTTTAAGTGTTTTCTCTTTCTCTTACTAAAGATTAATATGTCATCTAGATATACTATGACAAATTTTCCTATGAAGACTTTCAACACTTCATTCATCAATCTCATAAATGTGCTTGGTGCATTTGTCAACCCAAATGGCATGACCAACCACTCAAACAATCCTTCATTTGTCTTGAATGTTGTTTTCCACTCATCTCCCTCTCTCATTCTTATTTGATGATATTCACTCTTCAATTCTATCTTGGAAAAATAGCTTGCTCCACTCAAACAATCCATCAAATCATCCATCCTTGGTAAAGGAAATCTGTACCTAATGGTTATCTTATTGATGGCTCAAGAATCTATACACATTCTCCATCCTCCATCTTTCTTTGGAATTAACATAGTTGGTACTGTGCATGGGCTTAGGATTTCCCTTACTAAACCTTTATCCAACAACTCTTGGACTTGATTTTTGACTTCGTCATTCTCCCTAGGTGTCAACCTATAAGCTTCTTTACTTGGTAAACTAGCTCCTATAATAAGGTCAATGTGATAGCCTTATACTCCTAATGGGTGGCAATGAGTGAGGTAACTCATCCACTACTATGTCAACAAAGTTTTCAAATAGTTCCTGGATTTCTTCAGGAAAATCTTCCATGGAAGTACTTGTAAGGATAACTCTAGGCTTCCTCACTACAACAAATTGTATTTCTTTCTCCTTCTTGATTTCATTCAAGAGTTCCTTCCCACTCATGAGAAGTATGCTTGAACTAGCTTCCCTCTATTGGCTCTTTTCCTCCATTGGTAACAACATATGTGTCCTACCATTCTTTTCTAGGGTATAAGTATTCTTTCTTCCATCAAGAATAACTTTTTAGTCAAACTTCCATGGTCTCCCCAATAAAATATGACAGACATCCATAGAAATTACATCACATAATATTTCATCCCTATAACCTCCTATTTTAAATTCAACATGGCATTGTTGACTTACCATCACTTGATGTCCTTTCTGCAACCATGATACCTTGTATGGGTTTGGATGTGCATTTGTCTTCAACTCCAGCTTCTCCACCATATTTGTGGATACTAGATTGTTAGTGCTCCCACTGTCTATGATCACCTTGCAAACTTTGTCATTCTTCTTGCACGCAGTTTTGAGCAGGCTTGTTTGTTGAAATAGTTCCTTTGGTTCCTTCTCTGGTTTAAGAAGAATATTCCTCATCATGAAGTTCTTTCCTCATTTTGTTGCTTCTTCTTCCACATGTTTATGTGCTTCAGCAACATGTGCTTCACCTCCTCCTTCTTTCTTTCTCTCAGGACATTCCCAAGACTTGTGTCCTTGTTTTCCATAGGTATAGCATCTAACTACGCCTCCTCTGTCTCTTCCTCATCTTATGGAAAATGAACTTCTTCCTCCATGTTGTCCTTATTTAGAAATTCCACCTTTATCATGGTGACTATGTTGTTTGTCAATTTCATGCTTCAGTTTCTAGAACTTCTCTCTATTAGTTCCTTTACCTCTACTTCAATTTCCTCCTCTGTTTCGTTGGCTTTGTTTCCTAGCCAATTTATCTTTAGATTTCAAGGATGATTGATAAGAATCCTTGAATTTACTAAATGGAATCATGTTGATCTCCTCTTGTATTTCATATCTCAGCCCATTGATATATCTGGCTATCTTTTTATCTTCATTTTCTTTTTGTCTAGCCCTGATGTTCAGTATGTAAAATTCCTCAATGTACTCCTTCAATGATAAGCTCTTTTGTCTCAGGGTTTGCAATCTTCTGAAAATATTGATTTGATAGTCCTCCAGGATAAATTTGGCCTTCATATTACCTACCATCCTATCCCATCTTTTAATTTTTTGCTTACCATTGATCCTACGTTCGTTTTGTAGTGCATCCCACCATAGCGTTGCATGACCCTTCAATATTTTCACTGCATGCTTCACCATATTGTCTTCTTTGACATTTTCATAATCAAAGTATTTTTCCATATACCCAATCCAACAATTCTTCAACTTCTAAATTGCCTTCATACATTGGTACCTCTATTCTTTCTCTAGCTTGCATCTTTGAAACAACTTTTATTATGTGATCTTATGCAGCATCCTCTACTACATTTTCTTCGACCTCTTCTTCTTCGCTCTCAGATTCACTGATATCTCCACCGTCTAGTGCTATCCTCTGTGTTTTTTCCATGGTTACTAGTCTCATTCGGATTCGCCTCATTTCTTCTTCCATTTTTGCATTCGCTCTATGCCTCCTGGGTGGCATGATTCCACTGCATCACCTACAAACATGAATCAAATTTTCTCGATACCACAAATGATATCAATTTGTATCCTTTCCCCTTTGTTTATTTTCTACAAACAAACTCAATATCATCTCTGATACCACTTGATGTAGCCCTCCTACACCCTGTAGGGATGCGTGACCTCCCCATCAAAGGATCTATGATTCTCTATGTCAAAAGACTCTTTAAGACCTTGATAGTCCCCAATATTAATCGAACACAGGTCCTTTCAGTCTTCTAGTATGATCTTATGATACCCATGACCTTTCCTTTTGCTTTCCTGTGAAATCTTAGAGTGTTGGGCACTAGATCCTTTTCGGATAAGCCCTCTCATGATATGACCTTGGGAGATGAACACATGATTGCGAGTGTGGCCACAAGAGGTTTGAAGTCAAACTACTTTTGGGCCCACAATTCTCCTCAAGAATCCATGTGTCCTTCTGATGAAACCATGGTTTGGATTGTGGCTCGCCCTTAATCTGCGCAACTCCTGTCCCCGCAATGCTACAGGATCATTGATCTTGCAATCTTGATGATACTACTTAAACTGACAGTTTAGATCTGTGTCTTCCAAATTCATGGGTCAGATCTGTCACTTCAAGATCAACGGATGTGATCTCTTCACAATTCCATACTTTGGGGTTTTGAAATCTCAAACCCATCTCTCCTCCATACTCCAATCCCCCAAGGCTGACGATCTATGAAGACTTGTCCTGTGAAATCAATAGTGTTGATCACCTCGAAAATCTGGACTCAGGAGTTCTCAAAATTCAAACCTTTCCTTATTTGTATTTTATCCGAGGACTCTAATCCACTCACGCGTGTCCTCCTTGGAGAAATGGTTGTTATCCCTTCGCGTACCCAAACTTCAGACTTTTCAATTCTCAACTTTTCTCTCCCCGCGAAAAATGCGGACTTCTTCCACGTGTCCTCTTGATCTAATGATTGAGGATTACTTTGGGACTTTACCAAGAGTGCATGGATCTATGCCACGTCTCTCCAAGATCTAATGACTCTGAATCACTTCAGGGCTTCGGGGTTCGGCAGTCTCAGTTCTCAACTGAAACTCCACAACAACTTTACCCAAATCTCACGATCTATTGACAAGTATCCACTTATAGATCGACAACTCTTGGTGTCGCCTCATTTCTTCTTCCATTTATGCATTCGCTCTATGCCTTCTGAGTGGCATGATTCCACTGCATCACCTACAAACAAAAATCAAATTTTCTTGATATAGCAAATGATATCAATTCATATCCTTTATCCTTTGTCTTTTTTATACAAACAAACTCAATATCATCTCTAATACCACCTGATGCATCCCCCCTACACCTCGTAGGGCTACGCGACCTCCCAGTCAAAGGATCTCTGATTTTCTAAGTCAAAAGACTCTTTAGGACCTTGATATTCCCCAGTATTAATCGAACATAGGTCCTTTCAGCCTTCTTGTACGGTCTTATGATACCTGCGACCTTTCCTTTCTCTTTCCGGCGAAATCTCAGAGTGTTGGATGTTAGCTCCTTTTCAGATAATCCCTCTCATGATATGACCTTGGGAAATGACCACATGATTACGGGCATGGCCACAAGCGGTTTGAAGTCAAACTACTTTTGGGCCCGCAATTCTGCTCAATCCTCCACATGTCCCTCTTTGACATTGTGCACACCTTGCACCTACTCTAAGTTTCCTTTGTTCTCTATGAACTTATCTGAATCAATCTGAGACTCAATTGACACACTCCATGTTTTCAATATGCACACCTTGCATACAAGTGTCAAAAGAGAAACAATTGAAACTCATCGAGTTTCTTCACGAACTCATACAATCAACCTCTCGAACTATCATACATGAATGAAATAAAAGAAATAACAAATACAAAATATAACATTCATTCAATCACACATTTAGATGAACAAAGTCCAAGGATTTGGCACAATTATGTCTATTCTATTTCTTCATGAAAACAAATTACATAGGAGTTCTTCTACTCTACTCTGTTCTACTAATCTCTCTGATCTCTATCTCATTCTTTCTGCTATGTCTATCTCATTACAATGCAACAATGAAAACTATATAAGGACTGGCTCCACAAGCTCCCTTGTCCTATCTGCAACCTATCCTAGCAAACTCTTAGCGATTACCTACTCTGTCATATTACAATAACTAACAATTATTGCCAGATAAGAGTCAACACTCAATAATTGCAACCCCTTACAGTCCTTCACGTCTTTAAAAACATGGAAGATTTAAAAAAATTTCTTTCAAAAATATCTCAACAACTCGATTTAATTTTGAGTTAATCTCTGATTTGAAACTCTGTCCTGCTAAGATGTCCCTCCTTTTCCTTCACGCTTGCATTTTGACTTTGGAGGTGATGCTCCTACATCAGTAATCCCTTGAGGAAGCTACATTAAAGTATAAATAAGAGGAAAGGCTCTCTCATTTTAATCACACTTGAGCATATTTAATATCTACAGGTGATTGAGGTAACCAAAGGATATCTAATCCAAATTTTAGAGGGAAGGTGAAGTAAATACTTGGCCAAAATTCAAGGGAGGGTAAATTCTTTTTATGATACTTTCTAAGGTATGTTGTTTACAGGTCATCTCACCATTTTGACAATAAACATTTTTTCTAGAATGATTCATACTGTTAAATTGGGAGGTCATTTAGGAAACATATCCAAGTAGTTGTGGTACAAATTTAAGCTTGTGAGTCTTTGTATCTTTGGAGTTACACTCCATGGAAAATAGGGTTTGTGGCTAGTCCTGAAACTAGTCTAAAACAAGTATTTCAGGTAAAAACGTCATAAATTCTTCATAACAGATCCAAATTCATTAAGACCAAATGCATTGGTTATATTACAGTCTATAGTATTTTTTTTACAATTTTTTGATCGATACAACAAATATTTTTTGTGGCGAAAGCTCTACAAGTTTGCTCTCTAGAATAAGCCATAATTCAACAAGGTATTCCATTTTTGCTATAACTCCTTTTCTGAGAGGTTCCAAGTAGTGACACCTGGAGAAATTGCATAAAACACACTAAAGAAGATTGTGTAATATTTTTGGATCTTTATTCATTACGGGTACATAGTTATGATTATTTCAAGTTAGGGTTGTTGACTAATCCAAAACTAGTCATGTGAGACTAAAGTAAAGTTTGATGAAAATTCTAGTCTCTTGTTGTTAAAGTTCAGGAAGGTTTGGAGGTATGTGATCATATACGTCGGGTATATTACAGAGTTACAAATTAGATTTGGATGATGAAATTGATGAGGGATTTTGGTTGAGGTACATGCTAGGTACATGGTTGAGACAAGTAGTTGATGAGTTGGCACATACATGAGGTGTATAGTTGATGATGTTGGTACATATTGATGAGTCATATGTGTATTTTATGCATGATTGGTACATATTTGGTGCATGGTTGATGCACGCATTGATGGTACAGGTTGAGGTACAGGTTGGTGCATGGTTGATGCACTTGTTTATGGTAAAGGTTGATTATAGGTTAAGGTACAGGTTGATGCATAGTTCAGGTTATTGGTACATGTTTTTTGGTGTAGGTGGATTGGCATAGGTTTACAATAGTATATATCACAGTGATAATGTGAAAGTGGTTCCATCATTCTACTTCTACGTCAGGGCGATTGGACGAGGAAAGGACAAGTGGTTGTAGCCACCATCCGGTTGTAGCTACAGAACATAGGGGGTTGTAGCCTCCTTCTGGTTTTATCCAGAGAATTGGGGAGTTGGAGATTCCCTTAGGTTGTAGCCTCTTTCCAGTTGCAACTGGAAAACAAAGCAAGTTGGTGCTTCCAATGAATGTAATTCTTCAAGACATATAATAAAAATCATTATGTGGTTTTCTCTCTCTTTGGGTTTCCACGTAAAAACACTGGTGTAATGTGTATGTGTATGATTGCTCATTTTTTCATTGTTTATTTACTATGCAATTATTATATGATAATGCTACATTGATATAACACTTTCATTTTATGGTGAAAAGGGATTAAATTTCTTTATTATTGATTCATCCCCCCTCTCAGTAATCAAACTATTGGTATCAGAGGAGGTTCCTTCAGAAATCAGTTTCAACACTGAAAGGTAGATCATGGAGAGAAACCACATGTATAAAAATGGAATACCATAGTTTGATGGACATAAGTATGCATTTTGGAGCAGAAGGATGAAAACATATATACAGGAAAAAGTATTTGAAATTTGGCAATCAGTTGTAGATGGATACAAAGAACTAACAGTTCCACTGACAAATGAAAGAGTAATAAAGCTTAGGAAAAATAATTCCAAAGCCACAAATGCACTTCTGAATGGTCTTTTTGAATCAATTTACACCAAAGTTATACACTGTAAATCTGTTAAAGATATTTTGGACAAGATTCAAAATATTTATGAAGGACATTCAAAAGTCAAAGCATCAAAGATTAAAACTTACAGAGGTCAGTTCAAACAAATAAAGATGAAGGAATATGATAATATTGCAATTTACTTCTTATGAGTCAACAAAATAGTAAATGCAATCATAGGATTGGGAGAAGAAATTAAAGAATCTATAATTGTTCAAAAGGTACTAAGATCTCTACGTATGAGATTTGATTCTAAGATATCGACACTAGAATAAAGAGCAGGTCTAGACTCAATAAGCATGGATGAACTACATGGAATCTTCACATCATATGAAATGAGAATTGAACAAGAAAATCCAAATATAAAAGAAGCATATTTCAAAGCATCCAAAAGGTCAAAAAAAAAGGGAAAGCAAAAAGAAAAAGAACATAGAAGCAACAGTGACATCTTGGAAGATGAATCATGAAGAAATGACCAACTTTTCAGAAGATTGAACAAGGGAACCAACAACAGATATAAAGGTAAGTTTCCTTTGATTTGTTTTTATTGTGATGGTATTGGTAATTTTGCTAGAAAATGTCCTCATAAGAGAAATAAGAAGAATGATGAAGATTACTCAAATAGAAAAAAAACATATAAAGGGGAAAGAAACCCAAAGAATTTTTTCAAGAAAATCTTATGCACCAAGGAAGACATCTCATCATCAGATGAAGATGAAGTCAGTGACAGTGAGACATAAAGTGTTCTATTCATGACAGTAGAAGACTCTGAAAAAGAAGACACCGAAGAAGAATATGAAGAGGCCAAAGAGGAATATGAAGAGGATGAAGTTGACTATCGAGAATAATTGTTGTGTTCCATAGAAGTTGTAAGAAGAGAAAATAATAAAAACAAGAAGCTACAAGAAAAACTAGACAAGAAAGAAGACACTCAGGAACCAGAACAAATGATCACAATTTTGAAGGTTCAAATAGAAGAAGATAAAATAATTGAAAAATCACTCAAATAACAACTAGAAGAAAGAGACAAGATCATTGGAAATTTGGAAGCAGAGACTGTCACATTATGAAAGGATATTCAAATGCAAAATATAGAGAACAATTCAAAATTTTTGGATGACATTATCAATAGTAAAAAACCTCATCATGACAAGTCTGGACTTTGATACAATCAGATAGAAAAGGGATCAAGCTCCAAAACAAAATAGAAAGAAACATATCCAAAACGATATGTAGAAACAATCAAAGGGGATAGGAAGATCTACAAGGAATATTATACGGACACTCTTCCAATGAGAAGATTCAGATTTCAGAATCAAGAACCGACAGATAGGCCTCAGGAAGAAGAAGGATTCATAAGAGCAACTCCTTTGAGAATATCTTCAAATCCTAGGTATCAAACTATATTTTTTGTTTTATGTTATGCATGTAATAATTTTGGACATAAATCTATGAATTGCAGAGCTAAAAGCAGGGACATAAACAACTTTGAAAGTCATACACAAAAGGGTTAGCCAAGAAGGCCTAGTGAAACACAAAGAAGAAGTTACAACAATTTTGAATCATTGAGAACTGAGGTGGACACATGGCCAAATATTGAAGAATGAAATTTCCTCCTAGAGAATGACAACATAACAACAACAGTCATATACAGGAACATTAGAAGAGAACATGGATAAGAAAGCAGAATTAGTAAAGCAATGAAGAATGAACACTCGCTCTATAAGCTAAGCAGAAGAAACATGGTTGGTTAGTTGACAGTGGTTGTTCAAAACACATGAAAGGTGATAATTACACGTTTCTTACATTAAGAAAGGAAAGAGATGGACCAGTTTCCTTCGAAATTGATGATTTACCTAAAATCATTGAAAAATATAGTTAGAATTGGAAACAAGAATACCAAGGCAGAAAATGTTCTACTAGTAGAAGATATTAAACATAATCTTCTAAGTGTGAGTTAAATGTGTGACCAAGGTCATAAAGTTACTTTCGATTCACAAAAGTGTGAGATAAGAAAATAAGGTTCAGGAAAATTGATTGCAACAGCTACAAGAACTTCAAGCAACATATATGTACTAAGTGAAATTGGAAATGAAAAGTGTTGTCTAGGAAGAGAAGATGAAATTTAGCTATGGCACGGAATAATGGGTCACATACACTTTGATAACCTTGTCAAAGTCAGAAAAAAGGAAGAAGTTATAGAAATGCCCCATATTACAAAACCAACCAACACTTTATACAATCATTTTCAACAAGGAAAACAAATAAAGACTAGGTTTAAATCAAAAGAATATTCAACGACAAGACCACTGGAAATTGTGCATATTGATCGCGTTGGACCAACTAAAAAAAAGGGTTTAAAAGGTGAAAAATACTTTATGTTATTAGTTGATGATTATACAAGAATGATTGTAATTTGATTTCTCATGAATAAGTCAGAAGCTTTTGAAAAGTTCAAGGTCTACAAGGAATTGGTTGAAAATGAAATGGATTCAAAAATCAAATGTTTGAGATATGATAATGGAGGATATTTCACTTCAAAGGAATTTATGGACTACTGCAACAAGCATGGAATAAAAAGGAAATTCTTTGTTCCTAGGAAACCTCAACATAATGGAGTTGTTGAAAGAAAGAAAAGGACAATACAGGAAATGGATCGAACAATGTTAATGGATTCCAAATTGAGAGATATATTTTGGACACATGTAGTGCATACAATGGTTCACATTCAAAACAAAGTAATGCTCAGAAACAACATTGACAAAACTCCCTGCAAGCTATCGAAAGGAACACCAACAAATGTGAAGCACTTCAGAGTATTTGGAAGCAAATGCTACATCAAAAGAGAAGATGGCAGAATGGGAAAGTTTGATTCTCGTGTGGATAAAGGAGTACTTGTTGTTTACTCAAGTAAAAGGAAATAATACAAGTGTTAAAATAAGAAGCTAAACAAAGTTATGGAAAGCATCAATGTCACAATTGATGAAATAGGTGGATGAGAATTAAAGGAAGAAGAAAATGAATCAATGGAAAAACTTTACAAAGAAGAAGCATAAGATGAAGAAGTAGAAATGGAATATGAAGAGGATAAGACAGAAGTAGAAGAGAAAGTTCAACAAGTTCCTCCAAAGACACCTAACAAACGAGTACAAAAGAATCATCTTCCAGATCAGATTATCGAAAGAAAATATGCAAGAGTTGAGACTAGAAGAAGAATACGTTCACCAGAACAAACCCACTTGGCACTCTCATCTATGATTGAACCAAATAGTTTTGAAGAGGCCAGCAAAAATGAATTTTGGAATAAATCCATGGATGAAGCATCAGATCAAATAGAGAAGAATGACACTTAGGAATTGGCTCCAAGACCAAAGAATAAGAATGTGATTATCACAAAGTGAGTATTCATAAATAAATTGAATGAAGATGGACAAGTTACAAGGAACAAATATAGATTGGTATGAAAAGGATACACACAAGTTGAAGGAATCAACTTTGAAGAGATAGTTTCTCCAGTTGCCATAATGGAAGAAATATGATTGCTCCTAGATTATGCATGCTCCAAGAATATTAAAGTGTATTAGATGGACATGGAATCAAATTTTCTGAATGGGGAACTTGAAGAAGAGGTCTACATTGAACGACCAGAAGGATTTCAGTTGTCAGAGAACATAGATTATGTGTGTAAATTGAAGAAGCCCTTGTATGGCATAAAACAGGCTCCTAGAGCATGGTACTCTAGACTGGATAAATACCTACAACAGGAAGGGTTTAGAAAAGGAAGTGAAAACATCAACCTCTACATCAAGGTAACTCAAGATAGTATTTTATTAATTAAATTTTATGTTGATGATATTATTTTTGGAAGCAATGATGACAGGTTAAGCCAGAAATTTACAAGGGATATGAATAATGAATTTGAAATGTCATTACTCAGAGAACTATCCTTCTTTATGGGTCTTCAGATACGTCAAATAAATCAAGGAATTTTTATTTCTTAAACTAAGTATATCAGATAAATGCTAAAGAAGTTTGGAATGGAATATTGCAAACCAATTACCACTCCTATGCAAACCAGTTGCAAGTTGAGAAAAGATGATGATTGAAAGTATACATACCAGAGGAAATACAGTTCAATGATTGGTAGCTTAATATATGTGACAACATCCAGACCTAATGTAATGTAGGAAGTTGGACAGGTGGCACGATTTCAAGCAACACCAAAGGAATCACATGTATTAGCAGTGGAGAGGATTTTTAGATATCTCAAAGGAATATAAGTGCTTGGATTATGGTATCCAAAAGGAAATGATCTATCACTTATTTCCTACACAGATGCAGATTGGGCATGTTACATTGATGATTGATGAAGCACTAGTGGAGCAACATTCTACTTGGGCGAGTTTTTATTATCATGGTTAAGAAAGAAACACTCATTAGTATCTGTATCTACATCTGAAGCAGAGTATATTGCAGAAACAACATGTTATACACAGGTTCTATGGATGAAACAAACTATGATAGATATACAGGTTGAGTATGATGATCCTATTCCAATAAATTGTGATAATACAAGTGTCATTTGTATCTCATAGAACCCGGTGATTGACTCCAAGACAAAGAACATTCCAATAAATTATCACATTCTATGGGAACAGGTTGTAGAGAAGAACATCAGAGTGGAATATGTAGGCACAAAAGAACAAGTGGCAGGCATCTTTAAAAAACTGCTTCCAAGAGAAGCCTTGAAGTATCTTTGCCAGAGACTTCGAGCAATTTATACTCCAAAAGGAATGATTTTGAATGTTTATCTTATATGTCTTAGATCTACACGAGGAAACACCATAAAGAGGATAGTTCAGGTTGGGGGATCAATTTCAAGAAGAGTTCATTCAGTGGGAGTATCCCCAAGGATAGTTCAGTTGGGGGGGGGCAGCCCAAGATGGAAAGATACCTTTTCCATTGATGACAAAGGGGGAGATATTTATCATATGCAATATAGAAATGCTTGGAGAGAGAGTATCGAGGCATGTAGATAGGGGGAGAAACCCAAGGAGAGTTCAGTTAGGGGGAGCAGCCCCAAAGGGATATACCCTTTGCCATTGATTTCAAAGGGGGGAGAGATAGAAACATTGATGAGGAGTATAAGCATGAATGCTATCATGACTAAGTGTTGTCATCAATGTTGGTGTTTCCATCAATGCCAAATGGGGAGATTGTCATACAATTAGCCTAGGTTGATGGAAAATTGGTATGATTTGTTGGTTATCATTGATGTCAACCATTGGAGAGTGATATTGTAGATTTATGTCAACCCTTATTGATTGATGTCAACCCTTGGAGAAAGTTTGGTAGCGAATTCTGCTAGCACAAAGGTTTGGGTAATGGAACCAAGTTTGTTTGATGTATAATGGTATGCATTTTAGTACATTTTAAGGTAAGACTATTCTATATGGGTATTACATGTCATTCCATTTTTGGTGGTATGTGGAACACCACATAATTCCTCATGGTTAGAGAGTTATGGTCATGTGAATTTGGAGAACCTATGTTTGGGTAATGGACCCAAGTTTGTTTGATGGATAATGGTAAGAGTTTTGATATATTTGTAGTTAATACTATTCTATATGGATATTACATGTCATTCCATTTTTTTTTTTATGTGTAATGCCACATAACTCCTCACAGTTAGAGAGTTATGGCCATGTGAAGTTGGAGAACCCTCATGAGTCATCTAGAAGCCCCAAAAGGTCAAAGTGGTTTAAGAGATTTTAGAAGGTAAATAATAAAGTGAAGTGATGTGAGTACTATAAGGAAAAGTGAGTACAAAATAAATTATTTAAATAATAAAGTTAATGGATAAATTACTAAGTTACAAGTGGTTAGAAGTGGGTTAAACCTAAAATAAAGAAAGTGGGTTCAGATGGTTAAAAGGTAGCCCCTTGAAGAAGCTACAATAAAGTATAAATAAGAGGCAAGGATCTCTCATTTTAATCACACTTGAGCATATTGAATATATACACTTGACTGAGGTAACCAAAATATATCTAAGCCGAATTTCATAGGGAAGGTGAAGTAAAGAAGGCCGAAATTCAAGGAAGGACAAATTCTTTTGATGATGCTTTGTAAGGTATGTTATTTACAGGTCATCTCAACATTTTCACAATAACTATTTTTCTATAATGATTCAGACCATGAAATTGTGAGTCCATTGAGGAAACATATCCAAGTAGCTGTGGTACAAATTTCATCTTATGGGTCTTTGTATTTTTAGATTTACACTCTGTGGAAAATAGGGTTTGTGGCTAGTCCTAAAACTAGTCTAAAACAAGTGTTTCAGGTAAAAATGTAATAACATATTTATAACAGATCCAAATTAAATAAGACCAAATGTGTTGGTTATATTGCAGTCTATAGTATTCTTTGTACAATTTTCAGATCGATACAAATTTCCTACGAGGCACGCTCTACAAGTTCGCTCTCTAGAATAATCCATAATTCAACAAGGTATACCATTTTTGCTATAACTCCTTTCCTGGGAGGTTCCAAGTAGTGACACCTGGAGGAATTGCATAAAACACACTGAAGAAAATTTTGTACTATTTTCATATCTTTATTCATTACAAGTACATAATTATGATTATTTCAAGTTAGGGTTGTTGACTAATCCAAAACAAGTCACGTGAGACTAAAGTAAAGTTTCATTAAAATGCTAGTCTCTTGTTGTTAAAGTTAAGGAAGGTTTGCAGGTATGTGATCATATACACTAGGTCTATTATAGAGTTACAAATCAGATTTGGATGATGAAATTTACGAGGGATTTTGGATGAGGTACATGTTGGGTACATGGTTGAGACAAGTAGTTAATGAGTTGGCACATACATGAGGTGTATAGTTGATGATGTTGGTACATATTGATGAGTCATATTTTCTATGTATTTGATGCATGATTGGTACATATTTGGTGCACGGTTGATGCACTCATTTATGGTACAGTTTGAGGTATGGGTTGGTGGATGGTTGATGCACTTGTTTATGGTACAGGTTGATTACAGTTTGAGGTACATGTTGATGCATGGTTGATGCATGGTTGATGCATGGTTCAGTTTATTAGTACAGGTTGTTTGGTGCAGGTTGATTGGTACAAGTTTACCTTAGTATATCTCACAGTGGTAGTGTGACAATGGTTCCATCATTCTACTTCTATGTCAGGGAAGTTGGATGGGGCAAGGAAAGGTGGTTGTAGCCACCTTCCAGTTGTATCCAGAGAACATAGGGGGTTGTAGCCTCCTTCTAGTTTTATCTAGAGAAATGGGGATTTGGAGATTCCCTCAAGTTGTAGCCTGAGAAACTAGGGGGTTGGAGCCTCCTTCTAGTTGCAGCTTGAAAACAAAGGAATTTGGTGCTTACAATGAATGTAATTCTTCAATACATATAAGAAAAAGCATTATGTGGTTTTCTCCCTCTTTGGGTTTCCACGTAAAAACATCGGTGTACTGTGTATGTGTATGATTGCTCATTTTTTCAATGTTTATTTACTCTGCAATTATTGGATGATAATTCTAAATTGATATAACACTTGCATTTTATGTTGAAAAAGGATTAAATTTCTCTATTACTGATTC
>JZKD02S1676599.1:333391-345749 GCA_000966675.3 Picea glauca | reverse complement strand
ACGCAGTAATCCAACAATTTCCCCGCTTTTCTAAGAATGAAGAGATAAATCATCCCATTCAACCCAATTTTATGAGAGTGGATTATTTGGAGGTATTTCACCCATTTTTTTTGGGAATGGAAATTATTTGGTAGTATTTCACCTTAAGTTTCTTAGAATGCACACAATATACATAGAGCAATTCAATGCAATGGTCTCTCAACTTTCATATCTACCCAAATAATTGTAAAAGAATTTGATGGGCATAGTCACTTGTATAAACCATTGAATTCATCATCGCAAAGGTACATGAATCTTCTAGAGCCATAGTAAAAGTGCCAGGGTAATCCATCACTTACATAAATGAAGGTGCTAATTAGGAGAGCTCGAGACTAAGAAAAAATTAATCAGAAGTGGACCAAATAGTTATGTACACTCTCTCGAAATTGGGTTGTTCATTCTTGAGCTTATCAAAGACTTGCATGAAGTTTAGAAGGTATTAACCATAGTTTATATTGGTGTCAACAAGCTTATTAGAACACTATTAGTTCATACATGCAAGTATGAACTATTCCCTTCTACTTGTTATTATTTTCCATTTTAACTAATCATAAATTTGAATCTGAATTGATATTTCCCATTAAAAGAAACAAAAGACTTCTTGTAGGATTGTAAGCCATAAATTGTAATGAATAAAAATCCCATTGTTGTGACTCTCATTGTTCTGACTCTCAGGTATAACCAAAAAACCTAAGAATACCATTTTGGTTTACTAAACATTATTTACATGATAGTTATTAACATGATTTTTTTCAAAATATATGTAGATCCTTCTCTTGTTGTTGCAAAACCTAAAATACTATTTTGTTTTATAAAAAAACATTAACATCGTCATTTTGAACATAAGAGACCTCATAAACATATGTAAATCCTTTTTTTTTTGGTATGTTGACTTTTATGATTGGTGATTTAGAAAAAATGAACTTCTTACAAAATAACCCCTTGAGTTATAGTTTGTCAAAACATGCCTAGTTAGAATTGAATGTTGAATCAAATAACCACCACTGAGGAAATAAATTGTGATTGAATGAATGTTTCTATATAAATCCAAAACAATTTGAAACCACAAAAAATAGGATAGGATTTACTAAATGTTTTTGAAATATGATCTCCATACTCCCATCAATATCTTCCTCAAACATACTCTCTATTCCTACTAATAGGTATGTTGATTCATCTTGTTCTTAAACCATTTATTGTTTTTCTAAAGTTGAAAATGTGTTTTGATTGGTAGATAAACTTAGATTGATCTATGATGAAAAATTGTGAGTCTGACTTATTTTACAATGGGGACTTCCCTTTGAACTATGATTTGTATTAATGGTACCACAAAGAGATTAGGTAAAGGATAAAATAACTAGAAATGTTTGATCTTATGATTTTTTTAAAAGGACATGGACATGAGTCTTTACCTAATAGGTTATCTAAAATACTATTGCATATGAGTTCCATCTAACTCTACCAATTATTTCATTCCTTAGCAAAAACATCAGACGACATTCATATATCCTTAGCTAGAGATTTTTTTGTCCAAAAAAATAAATATGCCAAATAGCCAACAAAACAAAATCCAACCCACTATGACAAATTTACATGTTGGGTTTCCATAGATTGATGATTTCTTAATTGATTTTTTATTAACTTGTATTCACTATTTCTAGAGAATTTGTTTATGGTGGATCTGATCAACACTTGGATTTATCCAATTTGCGTTTGTTCATGTGTGGTTGTATTAAAATTACAAGCTTGTACATTTAATTTTTGTTGAATAACATATTTATACATTAGATTTTGGTGAGTTCAATCGTCGTTTCCATATTATTAGATATGTAGAGAGATACCACAGGTTTTCCATATTTACAATTTCATGCTCTATATTGAAATTGCATTAGTCCTTTGTTATAATTTTTTTTCTTAGGGAGTTAGGGTAGTGTTGATCCTCAATGTGATAAATATTGTGTAATCTATCTTGCATACTCTTTTCAATTCTCCCCCATACTCATAAAAGTTTTGAGGTTGTCATAGGTTCATAATGAATTTACCTAGCCTTGTTCAAACTTCTATGAACCACATAATATACCATTGACCTTTGTGGCCTACATATTGCACCTATACTTAGAATTTTTTTTTAAAATAATATGGGTCTAGGGTACTTCCCCTATCGTTTCATCCATACCCATGACCCCATCATCCAAATCCACTTTTAATACTTAGTTTTTTATCAGGTATTACTTATCGTGGGTCTTCGGGTCTGCAATAATTTTAATGACTTCGATATACTATACCTTGACCCCATGATCCCACTACCTCGCCATGCTCTTAAGTTGTCATTCCATTATCCTGTTCTCAAATCCTAATTTTATGCCACATCATGGTAGTCTATGTCTTGTCTTGTCATATTCTTTAATACACATTTAATACACATCTCCCAGAAATGACTAAAACTGGTTAACTATTAAAATTCATTATTAATGGCGATCTTTTTGAGACAAATCCTTAGTAATTTTAACATTAATTTGAATTAACAATTATTGAGTCAAGATCCCCAAAATTTATTAAGATAAACATGTGTATTACAATAATCACATTTTGAAAGGAGATTTACATTAATATGTCACTTTGATTAAGTGTAAAAACCTAAATAAAGGAACATATCTATGGAGATACTATCAACGTACTTGGACAAGAAGACCAAATATTTGAGTGGTCACGAGCATACAAATATTACTTGTTGTTACCACTTCCAGACAAGAGTTCAAGAAAGATTTGGACATCAGGAATTGCATTGAAAGGTTGTGTTTCATAAGTCTACGATTCCAAGGAGATGATTCCATGGTACATTGATACATTTGACAAGAATCAGATAATTACTCAATTACAAAGGGAGTTCATTAAAAAATTCATATAGAGAAATGGAATGGTTATTCTCCAGAATAGTCAGACAAGAGTCTGCATATATTGTTCCCAAGATCACTCTGTATATATTGTACTTTTCAATTCATGAAAATGCAATGTTTTACTAGGAAATGATTATTTCTAGTGAATTATCATTTCAATTGGGAAATTTCAGAAATAAATAAATAAAAAGTTTTACATGTCCTCATACTTGAATTTATTCATTAGATACTATCATGTATTCAAAGGTTTTCCTTTCCTTTGGCTAAGAGGGTAAATTTTAAACTCGACCCTATTCAAATGTGGTTTCCCACACTTTGGGAATAGAAGGAACATACCACTTCTATGAGGTAAATAATGCATTCATATATTATTTTAAAAATCTTATTCATGGGCCAAGTACATCAAGATTGTATCTAGAAGCAACATCCTTCTTAGATAAAAGAGGAAGTTTTGAAGACATAGAGAATTTTTCTATTATCGGGATCTACTTCTCTCACAAGAAACCCTCCTATTTTCCATAGAATATTTATGATAAAATATTTATTGATGTAATATGCAAGGAGTATAAATCTTGGGATCATTTCTTTAACCAAAAGTGGAAAAGCCAGTTCATCCCAATACCATGGAAAATAAGGGAGATAATGGAAAAAATAATTAAACACATCAATGAAATATCAATTCATATTGATCAATTCGATCTTAAGAAAGCAAATGAAGTCAAGGGTTTTGACCCAAGCCAATTATTCATGAAACAAATACATCTATAGGGTATAGTGTATCATTTTCCAACACATTCTCATTTGAAGAAAAATTAGGTTTTATTCAAAACCCTCAAGTGTTACTTGATGAGAAAAGGAAATAAGATATTGAAGCATTCATTAGTACAACTGGTCATGATAGACAACAAGGAAGAGTCATGAATGAAATAAATTCACAGTCTCCTAATATTTCTCAAAAATATGCCCTACCCAAAGGAAAAATCTAGTCTGCAGTTTAAGATTTAAGGAGGTCCTCGATGGGTAATTCTGATGATGGAGGTGAAAAAAACCCTCCTAAGGTAAATCTAGAAAAGCCACACAAAATTCCAATCACTAGCAAGAGGAAAATAGGAACAAATAAAGAATCATAAAGTGAGGGAATACGTGAAGAGGAAACTATCGTAGAAGACATGGATCTTAATAAAAATGTTGAAGATATTGAATTTATAGGTGAAGAACAGAGGAATCAAGAGAACATAAAAATTGCAACAAAAGTTTCCACCTAATAGCCAATTATATTTGAAGAGGAATCCTTGACCCTGCACAATGTCACATTTGAAAAAAACTCAAGAAAATTAGTGATTGAGAAAATCAATGCAAAAAATAAGAAGATTCAAGTAAAATGGAACTCATAACTCAACTTTAATGTAGTTCTACCCTATGAAATTATACAAATTCATGAATGGACAACAAAAGCCCTAAAAATTTCAATTGAATATATATAGAGAGAAAATGGCATTTTAAAGTATAGAATTAAAGAATTAAAAAATTCTTTAATTCCTCCACCATTATTCTCCGGTCCAGTTTCCACCATACAACCTTGGAGAAGTCTTGAGGGAAGATCGGAATCAATCTTAAGATGAAAAGGAACATCAAGTCTACTTGATTCTATTAGAAGGTATGGCAGAGAAAATGTACAAAAGAGAATTTCCTTGATTCTCTAAAGATGGAAATGGGCAACAAGATTTGTTTGTTTAGGATCAAGAATGATAAAGTTTAGGCAATATATTCTAGAAGATCTTGAAAATGATGAATGATTTTTTAAAGGGGACATTTCTACTTTTATTGCAAAAGTTTCAAGTCTTAGGAAGTTCTAGAGAAAAGAAGAGGATTTTCCTTCAGAAATTAGTATAAAAGAACTCAAGGCATGTTGGTTAAAGAGAATAAATAATTTAAAACAAATTATGTTTAAGTTTGATGCTATAAGTGTGAAAAGAGGAGAATTATATTTGAAATTAATTGAATTGGATTTAGTTGGGTAAACTGAAGATGTGGAGGACCCACATTTAGTATGGAATTCCATACTCTTGTCAAAGGAACAGATGCATGAGAATTTGAACTCACTGAAGATTGCATCAGCTGAAAAGTTCAAAAAATTAACCGAATATTCAAAAACATAGACTGGAAGTTCACTGGTGAGTTATGTTAGTAAAAATGAAGACATTGAGAACAACCTTAATCAACTTTTGATGGAATTAAAAGATATATAAGATGCATCTTTTTTATTAAATTAAAGAAATAAATAATCATGACACCAATGAGAGAATACATTGAGAATTGGTTAAAAAAATGCTTAGCTAAAATAATTGAATCAAGTCAAGAAGAAAGAGTTGTAACTACCCCATTAATTATAGTGAAGGAGAATATAAAATATGTTCCAGCAAAAAGATAAAGAAAGATATTCCATCATAGTAATTAAAGTGATCACATTTCATAATTTATTATCCTTCATACTTCTCATTAAAATATCATCCAGTTTTGTCCTTTCATTTTTTGAGAACCCATAAACGATATCTGGTCTTTTCATCTTCTTCTTCCAAGTCCAGATATATCTTTCAAAGGTTCATGAGAACCCCATACTATTTTGTTTGGACAAATGCTATCTTTTAATTTGTATTTTATTGTAAAACTAGACTTTAATTTTTTTGAACTCCCCAGAGAACTATTTCAGGGTGCAACTTTAATGATTCCTCAGACTTCGAATTTCTAAGTATGAGAATTTTTAAGAGTGCCTATCATATTCTCTTCCATATTTAAATGATATACTATTTCACTGTTCTCTACATTGTGGAATTATAATTTTCCATCCTATTAATGTGACAAAATCTTATTTATACTCTCATGGATGTGAGGAATGTGTTAATTCCATCTGATGGTTTCCTTATTTCTGTATAATATTGTATACATATTATATTTTGGTATTTAAAAGATTCATGGTCCTTCTCTGAGGTATTTTTATTTGTCAATATATTTTTATACTTTAAATTATGTTTTCATAGTTTATTTCAATCAATAATAGAGGAATACAACCTTTATAAAAAAAACAGGGGGATTATATCCTCGTGAGGTTTTTGTTGATATTTTGACCAATCTGAACACAAACATTTTTTGCAAAGACATTAGGGAGAACAAAAGGTTGGTTTTACAGGACGAAAAATTTAATTACTCAAATGGAACCGAATCAACCTCTGTTATAAGTCGGACTCAGAAATCAAGGAAGTGTCCTACATCAACTGTATGAGTTGGTGTTAACAACAACAAAATGTCGAGAATATATTAAAATATATTAGGAAAACCTCACTTGGGAGGAAGAAACAAAGATAATGTTAAGGAAAATAAGAATATTGTGAATCCACGAAAAAATAGAACCTTATAAAGGCCCATTGACAAGAAGTATGAGCAAGAAATGTCATCTTCATGAACTTGGTGAAAGTTTTAAATATGAAATGAGAAAAAGATTAATAATGGGTGATCAAGAAGAAAGAAACAAGATTTCTGGGAATTGAGAAGAATGAAATGAAAGAAAAATAATTCCAATAAGAATTGTTAGTTCTAGCCCACTTAATTTACATGGAGAACAACATATAGTACCAACCCTCCCTCAAGGAATTCTAACAGTCTTTTCAAGAAATAGGATCATGGATCCAAAGAGACATAAGGATCAATTTCTAAGTATTTGTCATATCCATTTAATTGAACATGATCATGTGATGGTCAGATTATTTCTGGAGATTTTGATAGCTACAACTTATGAATGGGACCTTTCTCTTATGGATCAGTAAATTGGATCATTTGATGATTGTTACACATTATGTTCATCATCCATATGATCGTTAATGATGTAAACCTATCTTTTGTATTCAGAGGGATTAGTGGCCCAAATTCCTAAAGAAAGAAGGGAGAAGAACTTTGCTTGAGAGAAGAAGTTGTATTTTCCTTTGTAAAAACCCTATTAAGGAAGATCATCGCAAGATGCACTATACACAGTGTGTGGCGATGCCTAATCACTACACTATATCCTTAAACTGGTTTGCAACGTCTCCGCAAGATTCCCTATGGCTAGGGTGCGATGATTTTCGTACATGGGAAAAACGAGAATCTTCTCGATGCTTCTAGAAGGAGAAGCTTCTATGGTGAGGTGGTCTCTGAAAGTTTTGGATATCACTCGCTTTCATGATTTACTGGGATCATCCTAACCTACTCACCTTATCCTCTTCATATTATAAAAGGAGAGGATCTCTCATGGAGAAAGTTAGCTTGATTGGGTTTGAGTGGTTTTGTAGCTTGAAGTTTTTGGAGCTTGTATGTTGGCTTTGAGCTTTCCTTTGTGAAGATAGATTGTGAGTAGATATAAAATCTACATTCACATAATCCATGGATCAGAAGTGTGTGGGAAGAAAGGAACTATTGGAAGGGATCTTACGACATCAAGGCTTTGGTTGTAATCTCTCTTTCGATTGTTTAATACATATGCATTTTTATTTCCTATATGAATCTTATTTTTCCCTATTATATGATTCCTTGATCACATACATAGTTTCATATCAAGTAGAATTTTTTATTCTTGTCTTCGTAGGCTTGTGTTTCTTTGCAGATACTTCTCCATAAGCCTTACAACAGAGCTTGGATTGCATTTGCAAAGTCATAATCTTTGATATTTAAAAGGTATGTTCTACATCCATTTCTCATTTGATAATTGAAATCTAAGGAAAGATTAGTGTACTGTCTTGTTTTGTTCTAGTTTCATGGTGAAACTAGGGGGATTGATTTGTGTCTACACTTAACAATTAGCCCGATAACAAAATTGGCAACCATACTGGGGAATGAATTGTTTTCCTAGTTTGTCTTACTTTCTTACTTTGGTTTCTTGGATTCTATTTTCTAAGTCACTGGGAGATCCAACTTGACTCTCTAACTGTTAAACTTCACTGGAAAAGCCTTGATGCTTTTTATTTTTTCCATTTTTGTCTTTTATCATCGCACCCTGATTTGAGGGACAGTGCAATGATCCAGGATCAACGCACCCTGCCTTTCTGACACAGTGCGGCGACGTCGCACTATATTTGTTATCTACCCTGCGGTGAACTGGGATCGTCACTCTATGTTGGTCTTACAGCCTGCGATGAATTGTGAAAGTTTTATCTTTTGGTGGTTTTTCCTTACCCAGATCTGTGATAAGTGTTTGTGGTGATTTGTTGGGTATGTTTACAGTTTGCTTGACATCTTTTAATATTCTTTTAGCCATCTTTGATTTCTTTTAGCTTGTTTTCTTTTGAAAGATTTTATCTCTTGCTTTGATTGTCTTTTGGTTACAAAGCTTTGTTTTTCTTTAGAATTGTTTAGTGAAAAGAACACTTTTTTTTTTAATAACTCGTGCTAAAAGAGAAACTTTGTTCAAGTTGTGTTTGTTTTGAAGTGATTTGGTATTTCTTTTAGCTATCTTTGAAAAAAAAATAAAAATTTCTTGCTTTATATTAGATTGGGGGCATCTTTGCATTTCAAGTAGTGAAATTGCATGATTTTTGGCATTTTTGGTCTTGATTTTTTTGGGGGGGCAAGAATCATGTATTGGTGTATAGTTTCTTTTGCTCGTTTCTTGAGAATCTTGATATTTATGAGTTTAATAAAAATTGGGACATTGTGCATATGGGAATGATAAACATTTTCTTCTTCTCGTAATATAGCTTTCATCGAAGTGAAATATTTTCATTCTCATTTCTTTGCATTGTTTAGAGTTGGTCAAAACATCATTTAGTTCATGTAATTTTCCTCTTGAGTAACAACAACCTTAAAAATAAAGATCTTATAAAAATTGTTTAGACATTTTTATATTTTTTGGTAGCAAACCTACATTAGATTAGTTGTAGGGATTTGGAATAGGTGTGAAAGATAACTTTCCAAAGCTGCAAACAAACATAGAATCTTGTGATGGGGAGAGCTTAAATCCAGTTGCTACATTTTGTCCTGGGAAGACCTTCTCACACAAGGGTCAATCACGAGGTCCCATTAGGATTGGCAGAGTTACTCACCCTGCTTTGTCGGTCTTAATGTAGAGATTGTGCATATTATTGGGGGTCACTTGAGAGTATACCCACATTTATGTGTGGGAGCTCCTCGAGTTGATTTTGGGATAGATACCCTTCCTTTGCACATGGATTAGACTGTCGACTATTTCCCCAGGCATCATTGGAGTAATTGGTAACCTTAGTGGCCTATCTCTTTAGGGTATTTACATGAGGTGACTGTGGAGGGGAAAGTCTTCACGGTACCTGGAATCGACATTGGCCAAACTCACTCAGGCTCCTTGGAGGGTTTAACCACATCTATGTGTGGGAGCTTGTACCAAGGCGTAAGTCTGTTAAGAAGGTCCTCCACGTATCTTTTCCACCCGCTCTATCTCATCCCCTTCTTACATTGTCCTCACGACGTTGGATTTCATCACCAACCAGGGATGATTTTAGGGGATAAATTTCGCTTGTGGGATAATTTTCCATGGTTTTTCCAAAAATGAGATTCTCTATTTTAAAAATGATTCACCCAAATTCTATAGGATAAAATTATTTTACCTTAAAAATCACCAAAATTTTATAAAAACTATATAAAATACTTAGAGATTTGAATATTTTTAAAAAAATATGACCAAACATTTATAGTTGACATATGAAGGACTAGTAATATTCACAAGGTTTCTACATTTTAAAATAAATTTCTATCGTTAAAATCATCCATGTCACCAACTAGTGTGTTCATTGTAAGAAGGTTTTGTTTGCTTGTTTGCCTCCTAGATTTTTAGCATGTGCTGTTTGTTTTCCCTAGAAGACTCTAGGTTGGATATTTATTTAATGGTGTCAGTTCCTGAAACGACCAATGAAGGAACCCCTACTCCAGGGGAACCTTTTGTTTTTCCTTCTTATGGAAACATTGGTCCTCCTCACATCGCTACTTTGAGCCTCCTAGGCCTCACAATTGGATCGTCGGTGTGGTTGTTTTCCACTCAAGTAATCCCGAATGTAGTAAGTTCTTAGGTTGTAAGAACTTCCCCCCAAGAACATCAACCTCATGTTGATCCATCACGTTCTTCACCAGTAAGATATTATTCACCTTTTTCACTTTCAAGGTCTTCTTCCATTTCATCTTCTTCGTCGAGTGAAAGCTCTAAAGCTAGTAACTCAGTGGATAAGAAGAAGAAGAAAAGGAAGAATAAGAAGAAGAAACATAAGAAAGGGTCTAAATTTCCAACTGCTTCCAAACATGTTGGAAAACAACGAGTTACTAATAATTGTGCTGGGAGTGTTGATGATGCCAAGATCACCCAAACAACCCATAAGCCCAAGTACCCTTGCAGGCTTTGTAAGGGTAGCCATCTTCTTAAGGATTCCCCTGGTCTATCCAAGGTTATATAAGCATGGTTTACACGCCCTCGCCGACCCATGCTGTCAGCCTCTGAACAACATGTTGATGACCTCTCGTCAACTAGTCATGATACCGTTGGGAAGAAGAAAAGTATAGTCAAGTTCCCGTGTATGTTATGCAGAGGGAGTCATCAAACTCACCTTTTCCCTCATATGGACAAAGCCTCAAAATAACTATAAGACATGACTATTTCAAAACCTCAACTTCCAGCTACTTATCACAATCTTACTCTCGAACCACCTGTAGTTGATGGAATGATCAATCCAGTCCCTTCGTCGGTCAGTCTGGTTGATCATGTAGTCAATATGGTCACATCCTTAGTTGAACTAGTTAACAAAGTGGTCGATCTAATCTCATCCTCGATCGATCCCACTCTCCCATTAGAGAGTGAAACCCGAGAGGTCGATATGTTTCCATATATCGACCTAATTCTCCCCTTGGAGAATGAAACTCAAGTGATTGATCTGATCTCATCATCAGTCGATCCTACTCTCCTGCTAGAGAGTAAATCTGATACTGCCCATGTTTTTCTCATTGATACAGACCCTACCCTGCTGGGGGGAATTCCTACTTCTCCCGTGGAACCCCCTCCAAGTAATGAGGCCATCCTTTTTTACTTGGGTGTGCTAACTAGACCTTGTCTTCCCTCCCACATTCCTTTCAAGATTATAGTATAGGTTTGTGGTCAGACCATTCCTCAAACGTTGATAGATGAAGGTGCGTCTATTAGTATTTTTTCCTCTTTTGCTTGGAAAGATTTGGGATATCCTCAGCTTGTGTTGGTTATGCAGAATATGTTAGCTTTTAATAGAAGAACTAGTCACCCTTTAAGGATCCTTCCTCAGTTTCCCATAACTTTGTGAGGGAAAATTGTCTTTGTTGATGTCATGGTAGTCCAAGACCCCTTGGATTTCGATTTAATCCTTGGGCAAGATTATTTCTATGCCATGAAAGCTATTGTGTCCACTCTTTTTCGTGTGATATCTTTCCCACACGATGGAAGAATGGTGACTATTGATCAAATTTTGTTTGTTGGCCCCGACTTGACCATCAAATCAATGACCTCCCTAAACTGTTCTTATATGCAGATGGTATCGCCCCTGCCACAAGTCAATTATGTGGCGCTATCTTCCATGCCTTTAGCTGCCAATACAGATGAGCCCCTCATTGTAATCTCAATCTCTTATGAATTAGATCTATTAGTTGACATGGTGATATCTTCGATAGGGTCTTTGGAGCTTGATATCCTTACCCCTATCACATCCCTTGACATGCGTTCCTTCCAGAGGGTGCTTCTTCCATCGAGTGAAGACCTCTCGGAGGTCATGACTAAGTTTTTTCCCTTGACATGGTGTCCTTCCAGATCATCTTCCTCTTGGAAGCCATGATCGAGAAGAGTCTTTGAGAATGGTTTTCTGATTTCAGGATCATTAAAAAATGAAACCATCTATGAGCATGGTTTTCTGATTTCAAGATCATTAAAAAATTAAACCAGCCTTGAGCATGGTTTTCTAATTTCAATCTCGTTAAAAATGAAACCAATTGTGAGAATAGCTTTTTCCTCTCTGTAGCAACCTAGTTAAAAAATGAAACAGAGCTTACGAGCATAGTTCTTGTTTTTGTGTCAAGTTCGTTAAAAATTGAAACAAAGGTCTGAGGATTAAACCTGGATTCACTGGCTTAGTTCTTATTTCTGTGTCAAGCTCATTAAAAAATGAAATAGAGGTCTGGGGATTGAACTTGGATTCTCGAGGATAGTTCCTATTCCTGTGTCAATCTCGTTAAAAAATGAAATATATTTTCCCCCCTCTCTATTTGAGTCAAGTCCATGGATGATTTTAGGGGCTAAATTTTTCTCATGGGCTAATTTTCCATGGTTTTTCCAAAAATGAAATTCGCTATTTTAAAAATGATTTGCCCAAATTCTACAGGATACAAATATTTTACCTTAAAAATCGCCAAAAGTTTAT
>JZKD02S1676599.1:286834-333341 GCA_000966675.3 Picea glauca | reverse complement strand
GAAGGATTAGTAAGATTCACCAATGTTTCTACATTTTAAAATAAATTTCCGTCCTTAAAATCATCCCTGGTCAAGTCCTTCGTATAGTATTTGAAGCTTCATCTCATTCACCTTTGCAGTTGGATGAAATGAAGCTTGGGGAGAATTTCCTTTCAGCCTATGGACTTCATGCTGAAGTTAAACCATTAACTTCTTAATATGGGGGCTAAATACCAACCATCCATGGATTATGCATTGGGAAGTCCAAGCATAGTTTTCTATGGTTCAAGCTTGTGTAAAAATGAAACCACCTACCTCGAGCATAGTTTCCTCTGGTTCAAGCTTGTGTAAAAATGAAACCAGGTTCAATCATAGTTTTGTATAGTTTTAAGCTTGTGTAAAAATCAAATCTATCCCAAGCATAGTTTTGTTTTGTTTTAAGCTTGCATAAAAATGAAAACAATCATGAGCTTAGTCTTTGTTCTTTCTCATGCTTGTAAATACCTGAGAATAAGTTACCGATCTTAGTCTTTGTTATTTCTCATGCTCGTAAATATAGGAGAATGTAACCGAGTAAACTTTATCACTTTTTTAGACTCGTAAAGGTTATACGAAAAAGGAACCCCTTGGAGTTCTCTTTAAGCTATTTTTTTACTCTCTAAACATGAAAATATTGTCGAGAGATATTGTTCTTTTCACACTCGTAAAAGTATTTGAAGAAAACATCTGATGAGAGGTAGGTTATCTCCTTTTTGGTCTCATCAAACTAACTTACGAAAAAGGAACTTATAGAGTTCTCTTTAAGTGTTTTTCAGACTCTCTAATAATGAAAAACCCCTGAGTGTTTTTTTTTTGGACTCATTAAACACACATCGAAAGTCCCATATGGGCTCGAACCACTCCTTCCTAGGGTTCGTTAAACATACTCCTAGGGAATCATCCAAAATATGAGCTTCCATCAACAAGAATATGTTATCCTCCTCAAGCTTGTGTAAAACTAAAGAGGTACTCACCAGAAATGGTGGGGGGAAATTGGGAAAGAAATGTATCTAAACATGTATTCTATGGGAGAGTCTATTTTGAACATGACACCTTTTCACTTCCTTTGTGTCTATGTTGGAAAATCCACTTGTCTCTTTATCATACTCCTTTACAAGATTACCCTTTGGTCTGTGATCCCTATTGTTGAGTTGGTATTTCCAAGACAGTTGTCGTGTCGTCAATATGTTCAAAGATAAGTTCAACCCAGAAAGCCTTCTATTGCGTTATCCATTTCTGTAGTCCTTAAGCCTTCTATTGCATCATCCATACCTGAGTCAGTCCTGAATCGCTTGTTACTATAATCTACCTCAAATATTTTTACCCATTTTGTGTCATTGATGGGGGATACATTAAGGCCCTCTTGTGATGAGTCTTTTCCTCTTGACTTCATCTCATTATCCATGAATTAGAGTTAGAAACTAATTGGGACCTTGGAACTTGCATGCCTCAATGGACAATTTCCTCTCTTTTGACAATGGGTTTTCATTATTGACCCCTGATCAGGAGATTCCGCCGACTGTTCGAATTCATCTCATAAATTCACACCCATTGGATTGTATTAGTGTACCTTGGGAGTCATTGAAATTAATGGTGATTTCCCTCCCACTTGTTAATGATATTCATTAATGAACTGTAATAAAATGGTTTCTACCATGTTCAAATTCAACACATGTATTTGCATGGTTAGATTTGTACTATAGAGTGATGGAGATGAAGACCCTGAATATTTTATGATAGATTCAGGTTGCATTGGATTATATTCATATTGTACTATTGCATAGATCCACATTGTATTTCTTGTGGCTATGTTCAAATTTGAGTCTTTAATACATAGATCCACAGTGCATTTTTTTTGGCTATGTTCAAAATTGAGTCATAATGGCATGGATCCACAGTGTATGTTTGGTGCCCATGACTTGTATTATTTGACATGGATCTTCACATGTAGTCATTCATGTTTTGAGTCATTTGTATTCTAAGTATGGGAATGCCTACCTCAGTGATGATATTATTGTACTTCCTTTTTTGTTGGCAAGTTTCCGACCGACTGTTCCTTGTTCCCTACACACAGTCGACAAAGTATTTCAACTATGACTCTTTTCTAACTTCATACTTTGGGGAGCTCTCTATTACACATTATTTTCATCATCCCTGTGACCATTAATGATGTAAACCTATATGCTTTCTTCAAAGGGATTAGTGGCCCAAATTTTTGAAGAAAGAAGGGAGAAGAACTTTTCCTGAGAGAAGAAGTTGTATTTTCCTTTGTAAAAACCCTATTAAGGAAGATCGTTGCAAGATACACTATACATAGGGTGTGGCAATGCCTGATCGCCGTCCCCTGCCCTGAAAATGGCATGCGACATCTTTGCAGGCTTACCTATGGCTAGGGTGTGACTATTTTTATACGTGGTGTTGGCACAGGGGTAGACCCAGGGTTCAACACTACAACATCGCACCAACAAAACTCTGACTACTGGCCCTTTTGGAAACACCTGCAAAGAAGATGAAGTCTCACCTGAGGTAGAGGCAGGGGTGGTTGTAGGACTTCAACATATGAAACCTTAGCTGGGACACAGATCTGTGATTCTAATCAAGGCACTTAGCAGTTAACATTCATTGATATTCAGTTCTTAGTTACATCACAGTTAAACCCTAATTACAAAGCATCGCAGTATTCAACCAGATCTAGCATCTAACAACACTTAGCATGATGAAACAGATCAGATCTTAATATATTCAAGCACTAAGAACATGTATATAAGTCATATCTAACATCCATCCATATTATTAATCACTAAGCATCGACATATCATTCCTCTATATTAAAGAACTAAGCACATTAACATATAAGCACATCAATACATTGCACAAAGTAGAGCAACACAACATGTACATGGTCCACCCCCACCCACGGACCAACTCTTTGTCTTCTTTATTAGCTTCTTCAATAGGTTACATGTACAAAGCCTCAAAAACCCTACTCAACAAAGGAAAATAGATCTGTGAAGCTCGCTAGATCCTCCTTCCCTGAGTAGATCTAAGCACGCAACCTTCTACAATCTCTTACAATGACTTGCACTTAGCTCTGCAAGTCTCACATAGTATGCACCAAATCACTTACAACTCTTGATCACACAGATCCAACTCTAGAACTCATCCATTCGTTCTCACTACATTGCGTTAGAATCTATTTATACATACAAAATAGGCCTAAGCATGGGTGAACCCATGGGATGACATTCCCATACCCATTACATAATCCCAAATCCCAAAAAGGGCCCTAAAATGGGCTGAGATCTAGTGATCTCCGCTTTTCCTTGCGTCAGCCTTTGATAGCCTGTTGAAGTCCCAAAATTAGGTAAAAAATGACCAAGAATCCTCAAAACTTGGTCAAGGGCCAGCAAGCCCCCAACACTCACCTGTGACTCGTCCCGAGTCACTCTGATCTGACTAGTTCTGCTTCAATAGCCTTGAGCTTGGCTTGAGATTCTTCAACTTGTTGTTATGCTACAACTTCCTATTCAGTGAACCCTTGTATGACTACTTCGTTGACAGGTCCTTCGAGGAGCCATTCAACAGTAGTTACAACTTTCTCCAGTTTCGCTCCTCGGCCTTCAATTTTTGTGAACAGTTGGTAAGCCTCATCCTGTACAGGTTGGAGCCTCTGAGTTACTTCCATAAATCTGCTCTAAATAGTATGGACCTGCTATTGGGTAGTGCGCTACTCTTGGGATCGCTTCATTCTTTCCACAACTGACAAGGGCTTCAACTGCGCCTATATTGTTTTTGCTTGATACTTTGCTTCCTGGAGCTGTGACTCCAGTGCCTTCAATTATGGATCCTCAGTGAGTTGTTCATACATTTGGGCACTGCGATCACTCATTTTCTTGCATTCTAGGGAAAGGAATTTTATTCTTTCAACTGCGCTTTGAGCAGTTTCTTCCCTTTGGTCCCTTACATCTTGCAGGGTGTCAGGTATAGTGCAGAGCTCTAAATATATTATTCATTGTTGTAGCTACTGGACAACTTCTGTGAGATGCTCTTCTTGATTTGTGACTCAGTCTTCAGCCTGTAGCTCTAATCCTGTCATAGAGTGGAGGGTTTTGTTTACTACTTCTTTTAATTCGAGCTGCTCTGCGAGTAACTATTCTTTCTCTTGCTGCATTTGTTCTTTCTCCACTTCAAACTTGGACTGGAGAGAAACCTTATCCTATTCTGTGTTGTTATACAATGTCACCTTGTACTTGCTTCAAGGTCTGGGTAGATTTTTCTTCTTCTTCTTGTGTGTGACAAAGACGAGCTTCAACCGCATCAGCTAATCAGTGAAGTTGGGTTGGCTCATCCCCCAACTCTGGTTCTCCTAATGAAACGAACATAGTGTACACTATGCGGCTGGACTGAAGGGCTTGTTTTACCCCTCGGAAGTCGACCTTAAGTCTTTCATACATTTCCTCCTACTTATCTTCTTTTTTCTCTGATTTCTAGTGAAGCCTCATTGAGGGATGCTATGATGAAGTCGAAGTCATCATTAGTAAGCATGATCTTCATCTTGGTCACGGTGGCTCTCGATTTCTTCCAGGAAGAAGGTTTTAGGGGATAAACCTTCCTCTTCTTCAGGGGATTGGTCTCATCTCTCGGTGGTGTTACTTCACCTTGCTTCTATTCATCTCTTGTGCCATTTATTTCTTCCCCCTCACCCCATCGGTCCGGTCATACTGAAGCAGTCTTTCATGAGGTGCTACTTAGTTCTTGGACCTCTTCAGTATTCTTTGTTTTGTTGGGTCCGGGTGTATCATGCATGGTATCTAGGCTATCAGGGTCGGATATCTCTGTAGGGTCTGCTAGAATAAGGAGGTCTGTCGACCAGTCCTTAGTGATCTCCTCAACATCCTCTTCCGTGAGCTTGTAGTACGACTACAACTGCTCCTTATGTTCATCGGCTCGCATTGTAAGGTAGATGAAGTGTCGATCTACGTAGAACTTCATCAAAGGTCAGAATATATGTAAGGTGTTCGGAGTCATGCGAGGTTCTTCTTTTATGTCTCTCTTCAGCTGAAGGTAGTAGGTATGAAAAACAACGTTTGACAGCCACTATTTATTCATATCACTCGAGTACCAAAGGGTAGTGAACTTCGTAGCAAGAGACTCGAATGGTGCAATATCTAGGAAGGTTGCACCTTTCATCATCTCCCAGGAAACAAAGGCGATAAGGATTAGGAGTCGTCTGAAGTGGAACTCGTAGCCCTGATCCTGTACTTTGTCACAGTCTAGCTCTAGCTGATTCACCGGGTACTTCACCCAGTTCATCTGTAAACCTTCTATAGACATTCCCGCAGGGTCAACAAAAAATCATGTGACCTGCGTAGGTTTGTTCTTCCTTACTAACTTTCCTACAATTAACTAACAGGCGAGGAACACTACGCCATTCTGGATGGAGGATACCTTGTAGCCTCACGTTCCCTTTTCGACATCGCCATATGTATCCTTGATTTTCTGTGCTAGTGCGTGATCTGTATCTTTTCTTGGATAAAACTCTTACGAGTGGGGTCCTTTCATACTCAAGCCTGTGATCCTATGGATCAACTTTGGGTCGACTGTGAGACGACGATCTAGCCATAAGTAGCCGCCATGATAAAATGAAAGTAATAACTTGACACAAGCATTGACTTCCTGGTGCCTTCCAAAGTGTGGGATTTTCATGAAGTTTAACAAAGTTGATTGTGCGAGGTTCATTGTCCATGACTGAGGGATTATCTTTGAGTTATTCCCCTTCATCCTGGTCAGGTATTTATACGGGGCAATCATACTGTAGTTTTTGCGATCTCGGAGGTTGAATTCATTGAACTTCAACACTGCGATCTTATCCTACTATGCTTGAACTACGTGTATCCCCTTCAGGAGGTATGCAATAACCATGGTTTACTCAAATTATCTTGGCACACTATCTTGACTCGCTTCTCCAGCCAAAGGTGGGATTTAATCTTACAATATGGCCAAGATCAACTTTGCATTCACTAGGTCATCTCTATGTTTGGTTCTCTTTTATGCCAATGGTAGAGATGATCTGGCTCCATGAGTAGTCAATGGAGAGGCTTGCATTCCTCTCACCGATGATGCTTGAATACTTGTAGACATCTCTCTTTCAGACATTACTCTTTCAGTCATTAGGTCAATCAAAACTTCTTCGACAATTTTCTCTGCAGGGCTAAGCTCGTTCGACATGCATGCTCATGGTTGAATGTCTCGGGTTCGAAGAGTAATTGTTCAATGCAATGTGATAGATGGCACTAATGTGGTGGTCACTATGATAAATCAACTATGTTGCAAGCTCTGATAGTCATGATTGGAAAAAGTGTTCTTGTTGCGTGGCATGATGAGATAAATAGATAACTCAGCAACGAATCTCTTGCAACAGGCGAGAATACTTTGTTAACTTAGTTATATCCATTGTGGCACAGTCCCAATGGTCTGGTGGTAAAATTTATGACCATAAATGTTTTTCTACCCATTTGGGCCATCAGTTGAATGGTTATACTGTTCTAATGACTATATTGCTTCACCATGGTGAAGTTCCATGTGACGTTGTTCTGATATTCCAACGAAGCTCCAATTTTGCAAATTTTCCTTCTCTGAATTCCCTTGGGAACCTTCTATAACTTTCCAATCTTAGCTCTCTTCTTACTTAGTTTTCTATCCTTCTTTCCAGTGAGCTTCGTCTCAGAATTCATTTTTCCATTCTGATTCTTATCTTCTTTCGGGAGAGTAACTTTGTGTTGTTGAGGTTCCTTCCTAGAAATCAAGGGTAATACTTCATCTGTACCTAGAATAGGTACTTCAGTCTTTTGTGGGTCTTCTAATGTTCTTCCAGCTTCGACATCCATATCTGTAGTTTGAAATAGCTTCACCTAGTTGTTTTGTTCTTCAATCAAGTGTGAAATCCTCCTAATCATGAAATCTTTCAACTCTTTCTTCTTTTGTTCTAAGACTTCTTCTTCCTTCCTTTTGGTTTGATCTTTTTCAATCCACGGTTTTCCTAATAGCATAGCAAATGGAGTGATGTTCTAAATAACTTTAACAACTTCAAATTCTTCCTCTGTCAAAGTTCCATGAGCACTCATATATATCTTGGTAAGTCTTCCACATAGGGTTATCAACTTTACTCTGAATAATCCTATTCCTCCCAATGAAGGAGTCATAGAAGGATTTCCTAGAATCTCCCAAGTTCTTTAGGTCATGATATTTACTTGTGTTTCCTCATCTAGAACACAATCAATGTTGAAGTGTCCCATTCTTACTTCAATGCATTATTTTTCTTTGAATATATCTGATAAGCTAATATGTCGGTGGTCATTTAGTGTTTCTTCCATCTGTAGCAATACCTTTTGTGATTCTTTCTGAGGTTCTGTCATAATCTCAGTTGCTAGATCCTTCTGATGGTCTTCTTGTCTCATATTCATCCTTTCAACCTTTGCAATCATTCTAGGGCAATCCAATACTTCATGGTCCATAGCTTTACAATAGAGGCAACTAGGTATTCTACTAGAGAATTCCTTAGCCAGATGTCCCGGTCTTATGCACCTGTAACAAAGGGTTAATCATCTCTTTCTCTTAAATGATCCCCAAACTTTCTTGTATTGCGCACTAGGATCATGGTAGCTAACCTACAAAAAATTCTTTCTAGGATCCTGCATCCATTTGTTAGTCCAAACATTCTCTCTATGCATAGGTATAACATATCTTTCACTATTCTTATCATATCTAATTGTATCAAATATTCTTTCTTCTATCAATGACCTAGTTTTTAAGCTAGGATAAATCTTATCAAACATACCTAGATCCATACTTTAGAAACAAAAATTTCCACTAATCCTATCTTCAACAGAGCACAAAGCTTCCAGATCTTAAAATTTTTCACTATTATTACCTTTATCATAGCACAAAGCATTCAGATGTTACCTCTTTTCTTCATATCGAACTTTTTTCTTTAGCACAAAGCTTCACAAATCAAGTTGAATACTGTGCACTAGAGCGACAAATCTATGCATAGAGATTTCACAATTTCAGGTCAGGTATTTGCACAAAGCTTCTTTTTCCTCAGTTCCCAGCAATCATAGTTTCAGGTCACGGCAACGAAACCATTTTTTGGCACAGGGGAAGACCCAGGGTTCAACACTACAACAGTGCACCAACAAAACCCTAACTATCGACCCTTTCTGAAACACCTACGAAGAAGATGAATTCTGACTCAAGGTAGATTCAGGCATGGTTACAGGACTCTAATGTCTGCAACCTTAGCTAGGACACAGATATATGATTCTAATCAAGGCACTCAGCAGTTAACATTCATCAAATTCATTTCTTAGTTACAGTACAGTTAAACCCTAATTACAGAGCATCACAATATTCAACTAGATCTAGCATCTAACAACACTTAGCATGATGAAACAGATCAGATCTTGATAGATTCAAGCACTAAGAACATGTATATAAGTGAGATATAACATCCATCCATATTATTAAGCACTAAGCATCGAAAAATCATTCCTCTATATTAAAGCACTAAGCACATCAACATATAAGCACATCAACACACTGCACAAAGTAGAGCAACACATCATGTACATGGTTCACCCCCACCCTGGGGATACATCCACCATCTTTTTGTCTTATTTATTAGCTTCTTCAATAGGTTACATGAATAGAGCCTCAAAAACCCTACTCCACAAAGGACAAGAGATCTACGCAGCTTGCTAGATCCTCCTTCCCTGAGTAGATCTAAGCACACAACCTTCTACATTCTCTTACAATGACTTGAACTTAGCTCTTCCAGTCTCACATAGTATGCACCAAAGCACTTACAAATCTTGATCACATAGATCCAACTCTATCACTCAGCCATTCATGCTCACTACATCACCTTAAAATCTATTTATACATACAAAATAGGCCTAAGCATGGGTGAACCCATGGGTCAACATTCCCATACCCATTACATAATCCCAAATCCCAAAAAGGGGATGAGATCCCACAATCTCCGCTTCACCTTGCACTCTGCCTTCGATAGCCTATCGAAGTCCCAAAATTAGGTCAAACATGACCAAGAATACTCAAAACTTGGTCAAGGGCCAACACATGGGAAAAATGAGCATCTTCTCGATTCTTCTAGAAGGAGAAACGTCTATGGTGAGGTGGCCTCTAAACGGTTTGGATCTTACTCTCTTTCATGATTTGGTGGGATCATCCTAACCTCCTCACCTTATCCTCTTCATATTATGAAAGGAGAGGACATCTCATGGAGAAAGTTAGCTTGATTGGGTTTGAGTGGTTTTGAAGCTTGGAGTTTTTGGAGCTTGTATGTCGACTTTGAGCTTTTCCTTGTCAAGATAGATTGTGAGTAGCTATCAGATATACAATCACAGAATCCATGAATCAGAAGTGTGTGGGAATCAAGGAACTATTGGGATGGATCTTATGACATCAAGGCTTTGGTTTTAATCTCTCTTTCTATTGTTTAATACAGATTCACTTTTATTTCCTATATGAATCCTATTTTTCCATATTGTATGACTCCTTGATCACATACATAGTTTCATATCAAGTAGACTCTATTATTCTTGTCTTCCTAGGTTTGTGTTCCTTTGCAAATACTTCTCCATAAGCCTTACGACGGATCTTGGATTGCATTGGCAAAGTCAGAATCTTTGATATTTAAAAGGTATGTTCTAGATCCATTTCTCATTTTATAATTGAAATCTAAGGAAAGAGTAGTGTATTGTCTCGTTTTCTTCTAGTTTCATGGTGAAACTAGGGGGATTTATTTGTTTCTGAACTTAAGAATTAGCCCGATAACAATGACCTAGAAAATATGTTTACGACTATGTATGCACCCCCCCATTTAATATCATACTCTTCTTGCTCAGTTCACTCAAATCCATCTCAAGAAAGGAGAAATAATAATACATTTTAATCTATGATTATTTAATAATTTGAATAAAATACTAGAGACTTAGAGACCTAATGATCATGTTATATTTGGGTGTGATAAGAATTAATTTATTGGAAATGTGAACTATGAAATTAGATCTTCATAGATACATGATATGCATGCATCCATAAAAAAGGAAACATAAATGGAAGATTTCATGTTGGAGTCTAATGCTAATCCCAAGATCATTCTCAGAAAAGTACAAAGAAAAATGAATACTCTTTCCATATCACATCAAAAACCATATACTTCAAGAAGTTTTGAAAATCAAGTAACCCATTAAGGATCCTCCAGGGGGTTCCCCCTAATGTCATAAATGATCTAAGATATTCCTAGGAAACAATACATAAAGTATAAATTGCTCAAATGGAAGAACCATCAAACATATGGAGAATGAGATTACTAGGCTAAAAAGAGAAAAAAATGTGTCTCATTAAATCAAAATACAAGAGCTCCATTACAAGACCAAAGATTAAGAAATGATAGAAATGAATATTATATACCAAGGGCACCAAGAGTGCCAAATCCTAACGTTGTGTTGTTAGAAGAAGTTGTTGAAGGAGAAATCTTTGAAAATTTTGATCAAGAAGCAAATGTCACTCAAAATGAAGTTTTAGAGTTAGTGCATTTGGATAAAGGAAGATCACATTTTTACATTTTAAATGAACAAGTAGATCCTAACTATTAACAAGATAATAATGTCCATATTATAGCACAAGTGAATAAATCAAATATAAATGAAGTACCCGAGAAAGAAAAAGAAAAAGTGAATACCCCTGAAAGAGAAAAACAACAAATAGTTTTTAACCTATCAGAAACTTCACTGCAAATGGACTATAACTTTATTGATGACTTAGACAAACTCATAATTACCTTATTTTTTATGGAGGTGGTAAATATTCCACAACAAAGAGAGAATCTTTTGAAAATACTAGATTATTCAAATACAAGAATAGAAGTTGTTTCCATCATAACAAGGAATCAACAAAATGTAACATCAGCAAGGCCAATGGGTAAATTCCCACAATTCTAGATAACTATAAAAAATTGTTATTTCACATTAAATAATTGTCTAGTTGATAGTGGAGAAAGAAGCAACATCATCCATGTATCAGCCATGGAAGTGATGGGAATGGGTTGTACAAAATACTATGAGATTGGAGAAAGTATATATTCCATTGATTCAAAAAAGGTCCCAACCTATGGCGAAATAAAATATTTTTGTGCATGGATAAGAAAAAAACCCCAAATTACATCAGTTTTCACTATTATAGTTGTGGATTTACCTCCAGTATATGTATTTTTATTAGGAAGAGACCAATGTTAATTAATTGGAGGATATAATATGAATGATGGAAGTTATATTACGCTTCCTAAAACATATTGGAAAATGGTCAGAGTCTCTCGAGAAAATAGAAATCCCATATCCTTAAAGAAGAAAGGACAAAGTTATTTAGAATTATATTGATGTTGGAATTGGAAATTATGTTGTTCTAAGTCCATAGAAAATCAACCCCCTTAAGCAAGAGGGAGAAAATTATTTTCAGGGCTTCTAGAAGATGTTGTTTGATGGAACCTATTGTAAGTCTAGAAATAGAAAAAGAATTGTTTTTAAAATCCCTCCATATGGTATATATCCACATACCATCATATTCAAATTTCCATGTTCCAATAATGAAGAAAAATATGAATCACTAATACAAGGAATGATTCATTAAATTTAGATGAGAGTAGAAAATCTAGTGGTAATTAGTGACTCATAATTGGTTATAAACCATATCAAAAAGAAGTATAGAATCAAGAAAGAAAAGATAAACATTATGCAAAATGAGTATGTGAACTCATGGATTCTTTAAATCGTTTAATATCTCTTTCATTCCTCAAGATAATAATCAAAAGGATAATTCACTGGCAATTGTTGCATCTCTTTTCAACCCAGATGATTCCCAAAATGAAAGTACATTTCATGATAAAAAAAATATGGCATTCAATACCTGATAATTAATATTATCTATAAGTCTTCGAAAATGATGAGCATGTTGCTGAATTTTTCACTAATTTTGATTCAACAATTTCAAATGCTTCTCCTGAAATCCTTGGTGATCAGATTATTGTAGCTTTTTCAAAAGATTGTGTCAATTTGGAATATCTTTTTATAAGGGATGATCAATTGAAAATCTCATATCTCAAAGAAGAGGTATCTGTCAGGAAAGTTGAGGAGACAGAAAATATCAACATTGGTACACATGATTTTCTCAAGTATTTAAATCTTGGCACTAGTTGTACAATTGAATAAATTGATCAATACACTTCTTTATTCAAATAATTTCATGATATTTTTTCCCAAACTTATGATAATCTAAAGGAATATGATAAGTCTATTTTTCAACATATTATATCACTTAAAGAAGTATCTAAGCCTATTAATAAAAAATTAAGAATGATAAATCCAAAATTGAATCCTTTGGTAAAATAACAATTGGAAAAGTTGAATAAGGATGGAATATTTTTTCCTATCAGAAATTTAGAATGGATCTCAAATCTTTTTATAGTCAGAAAAAATAATGGGGAAATTCTTCTTTGTGTCGAATTCAAAGATCTAAATAGAGAAAGAATCAAAGATACTTACCCACTTCCTAACATGGAGATGTTGTTACAAAAAAATATTGGTTCAGCTTTAATGTCTATGTTGGATGTTTTTTTTTGGATATAACCAAGTAATTGTTTCCAAGGAGCATAGAACCAAGAATGATTTTGTTACACCATGGGAAACTTATGCTTATGTTCACATGAATTTTGGGTTGAAAAATGATGGTGAAACTTGCCAAAGGGAAATGGATCATGCTTTTAAATATTTGATTGGGAAATTTATGGTATACTATCAAAAAGATTTGACTATCCATTCAAAATTAAGAAAAGATGATATGAAACATATTAGAGAAGTCTTTTAACATTGTAGATTGTATGGCATATATTTGAATCCTAAGAAATGTTTGTTTGTATTATCAACTGAAACAAATTTGGGCCATATAGTGAGTAAGGAAGGTATATATATAGATATAGATATAGAAAGAATCAAGGTCATTAATAATGAGTCCTCCAACATATAAAAAGGGAGTAGAATATTTCTTCAAGAAGATAATTTTTTTATGAAGATTCATCCTAGACTACACTTCAATTATGAAGTCGATCAACATATTGTTGAAGAAAGACCAAAAAATAAGAATGTACTACAGATATTCAAACAACATTTACAAAAATAAAGCATGAAATTACTACTTCTCCATTCCTTCTCAACCCAAAATCCAATAAATGTTTAATATTATATTCATTTTCTTTAGAAGAAACTATTACTTCCTTATCGACACAAAAGAATTCAAAGGGAGAATAATTACCAATCAGTTTTATGAGAAAAACATTGTATGATTATGAACAAAGATACTTGGAGATATAAAAAGAAAACCATCTCTCTAGTCAAAGAAGTATCACATTTTAGGACACATATTTTATCATCTCATGTCATACCTTATGTCCCCATTGTTGGTGTTTCATGGAAAACTGCACAGGAGACCTAGGTAAAGCATACACAAACAAATATTATCAAGAAAAGGAAGAGACATACACAATCAAGAATAAGAATCAATGTATATTATGATCTAATCAATGAGTGGGTTATCTTCACTCATATAGGCAATGGCATCCTATAATTAGGAATGCATTCATAATAGTGACAGTCTATGATTAGAAAGTCTAAAATAGAACTAGTCAATTAACTCCCACTGAACTAATGTTACTGCCACTGGACTAGTGTGTCGAAAATAGAAATTTCTCCAACACCCCCCCTGAAAATCACTATGGAGTAAAAAATGAGTCCCAACTACTAGGCCATATTAGGTACTCATGTACAATGTAACTGATGAACACTGAATAAAAGTGAGGAAAGAGGGAAAACCATGTGGGAACAAAACCCCCCTCAAAAGACAATGTATCAAAAGAAGAAAAGGAAGTTTCTATGAGATTGTGTTCTTCACTGCAAGACGATCCCACAAAGTCTCAAACTTATGCTCAATGAATTTCTTGGTGAATATGTCAGCAGTCTTCTCAGAGGAAGGACAAAGTTGCAAATCAACAATCCTATCATGTACTAAATCTATGATGAAATGCATTTGGACCTCAATGTGTTTGGTTCATTTTTGTTGTACAAAATATCTGCAAAATCTCAGTGTACTCTGATTGTCACACCATATGATAGTCAGGCAGTGAAACTAGATACCAATATCGGTAAGGAAGTGTTGAAGCCAAAGTGTTTGAATGACACAGTTGACTACTCCTTTGTACTCGGCCTCTGTGGAAGGTAAAGAAATGGTTGATTACTTCTTACTTGACCAACACATTGGGCCTGACCCCAAACTAAGAGTGTACCCGTACATGGACTTGTGATCTGTGCTATCATCAACCCAATCTGAATCTGTGAATCCTATGAGATCTAATGCACAATCAACTGCATAATGAATCCAATAACTCATGGTGCCCTAAACATATCTAAGGATGTGCTTGACAACCTTCCAGTGAATATCATGGGGTTCCTGCATGTATTTTAAAACTTCTCCTACCACATATGAGATATCTGGATGGGTGTGGGTGAGATACAAAATACTCCCCACCAATTGTCAATACAAAGTGTTGTCCACTAACGGTGTATACTAGCCATCCTCATGTCTTATCCCAGATAAGAATGGTGTAGGTGCATAATTGCAGTATGCCATGTGGAATATATCCAAAATATCCTTGACATACTTAGGCTAAGAAAGTTTGATGTTGAAAGCATCACAACTGATCTCAAGACCAATAAATAAGTATAGTGGACCCATGTTCGTCATAGAGAACCTGTCATGCAAAATGTATTTGACCAAATAAATGGCTGAAGCAGAGCTACCAGTGATCAAAAGATCATCAACATAGATTACTAATATCATAACAGAGTCAGTAGTTCTCAACATGTAAACATTGGAATCAGATTTACATCTAACAAAATCATGTGAAAGAAAGTAAGAATCCATCTTTGCATACCATGCTCTAGGTACCTGCTTGAGGCCATAGAGAGACTTCTTCAGTCTGCATACTACAGATGAGTTCTGAATGAACCCCTTTGGTTTCTCCATGTAGATCTCCTTTTAAAGGTCGCCATGAAGAAAAGAATTATTCACATCCATATGGTGAACTTCACATCCTTTGGTTGTTGCAATGGATAGAGCTAAGCGAATGGAGTCCATATTTGTTATAGGAGAAAAGGTCTCACCATAATCTATCCCATGAATCTACTAAAATACTTTTTCAACCAATCTGGCTAGTGGAATTATACCTTCTCACCTAACCATTTTCTACTCTCTTGATCCTATAGACCCAATTGCATCTCACAAGTTTCCTCCCTAGTGGAAGTGGAACCAGATCCTTGTCTGATTCTCTAGGAGAGAGACATTCTCCTCTCGCATGGATGCTTCCCATAGTGGATTTCCAATAGCCTCACTATAGGTATGTGAATCAGACTATTGAACCAAATAGAAATGCATCGGCATCGTTGGTTAAGAAGCTAAAAGTACATGAGAAGGATCCACATGCTGAGATCGATTCCTCCTCGAATCCAATGGATCCCCTGCAAGGTTGTCTGCTTCATGAAGTGTGGATTGTTCCCACTTGGGCATTTGTTGAAGCTACAATGTTGTCTCCTCATTTGGTTGTACTACCTGCTCATTTGCATGTACAAAATCCTCTGAATCTATGTCTGAATATGTGGCATCTGAGTGTGTGGAATCATCATCTTTGATGTTTGGAACTGATGGAATCACAAGAGTCTCTCCACGTTGCACTGGAGGTGCGTGCAAAGGAATCTCCTCAAACTGAACAGTTCACTCAATGATGAGCTAGTCTGTAGAGGGATCAATCAATCTGTACCCCTTCACATCATTTGGATATCCCATAAAGATGAAATGTGTTCTTTGTGATTCTAAGGATTTCCTCTTTTCAGAAGGAATATGGGCCCATGCTCTAGATCTAAATTTGTGGAAGTGTGTGACATCTGGTTTATCATCTGTCCAAGCCTCAAAAGGTGTCCAATCCTAAATAGATCTATGAGGTGATATGTTCTATATGTAAGTAGCACAGCTAAGTGCCTCAGCCCAAATCTTGGAAGGAAGTGATCTTTCATGAAACATGCAACTGGTCATCTCCTTGAGAGACATGTTCTTCCTTTCAACAACTCCACTCTATTGTGGAGTGTATGGAACTATGTGCTACAACTAGATACCATATTCACAACAAATATTATGAACATATTTTTTTATATACTCCCCCCCCATTGTTTATATGAAGGATCTTTATTTTCTTCCCAGTTTGTGTCTCTACTAGAGATTTGAAGTCTTTGAGATGCTCAAAAACTTCAGACTTTTGTTTGAGAAAATAAACCCAAGTATATCGTGAGTAATCATCAATAAATTTAATAACATACATTGCTTTGTTGATGGATGGGTGTGGAAATGGACCCATGAGATCGTTGTGAACAATATCCAAGAAAGAGGAGGCTCTCCTTTCGTTCCCATTTTCAAATTTCTCTTCAGGATGCTTTCCAAGAATGCATCGTTCAAAAACCCCTTCAGAAAATTGAATTCCTCCCAAGCCTTTGACCATTCCTTGCTTGGAAAGTCGTTGCATGTACCTAAAGTTTAAATGAGCAAGTCTCTCATTCCATACACTAATACTATCATTAGCATGTGTAAGTAGCACAGAGGAGTCATAGTCAATACACTTAGTGAACTTATACAACCTTGATTTTTTATCTACCTCACCAACAACAATAATGGAACTATCATTCTTGTCAAGTACAACAACTGAATCTGATGTAAATTCAACCCTTTTACTTGTTAGAGTGATCTGATAAACTAAGAGAAGATTTATCGAAATCTTTGGAACATGTAAGACATTCTCAAAACTTCCATTAGGGAGTTCCACTCTTTCTTCTCCTGCAACTGCTATAGGAATATCATCCCCCATGAGAATAGGAGGTCCAGAGCATGAACTCAAAGAAGTAAAAACTTCCTCTTTAGCTACCATATGATGTGATGCACTAGAATCTATAATCCATGAATCAAATGCGGAATTGATTGCAACCAAAGCATGATAAATACCTTTCTTAGGCACATGGTCTTATTTCTTCTTTTTCTTGGCTCCTTTAGGAATGAAGTCTCCAAGGTTATTCTTATAAAGTACCTGTTTCAAAAGATCGATTTGCTTCTTAATGCATGTGGATTCTTCTTGATTCAATTTATTGCAATATGTGCACTGCTTCCCCTTCTTCTTCTTCCCTTTGGAATTTGAAGAATATTTGGAACCTGAAGAATTATTGAAGGGTTTGGAATATCCCTCCATCTTTGACTCTGGATCTTGGAATATCCCTCCATCTTTGACTCCTTTCGTTTCTGATTCGATTTATGATTGGATGACCCTTTTCCATCATGCATGGTGAGTGAATGTGATTTGGTATCTTTCATGAGGCCCATCTATATGAGTTTTGTCTATTCTTGTGTGAGAGACTCAATGAACTGATCCATCATAGGCATTTTCGAATTTGCGCCCAAAAGACATCTTCAAGAATGGAAATTGGAGACATATACAACATATTATGGTCCTAGATTGGCCAAGATTGTTAGAATAAGTTGTTTATCTTGTGTATACTTGTCAATACCACATTCACCCAAGATCAAAATCAAAGATTTAAATTTAGTAAATAAATCTTGTATATTATCAAAACTTTTAGGGTCTAAGATACTTAACTCTACCTCAAGCATATCACCTCTCATCTCATCCTACTTTCCAAAGAGTCCTTCCAAGGTGGTCCAGATCTCATTTGGAGTCTTGCATGTGGCAACATGAAACCATAGATTAGTGGATATTAAATCAGTAATTAATCATGTGGCCTCATCCTTACAATTCTCCCATCTGGTCTTCTCAAGCGTCGATGTAGGTTTTGTTTATGTCACCATCGTCAAATTATATCATCCTTTTATTTTGATTTGGAATGTGGACTTCAGATTCCATTCAAAATAGTTGTATGGTGTGATTATTATAACTGGATTTAATTGAAGAAGTTGCATCACCTCCATCTTACTATTGATTCTGAAAAGATCATGAAAACCCAGATCGTGGATTCTGAGATATGACATATGGTTCTATGTCAGCTACAGATATGATAAAACGATTATATTTCCTAAAATATGATATGGGTTTTGGAAATTTTTGGGGATAATGAGTGTCCCTATGTTATACGAATCTGGTAAAAATTTCATCCTGACCCAGATCGCAGATTTCGAGATATCACAATTTTACTACAGAAAACCAATTTTTGGAGGGTTGCTGAATCGTCGCAACCTAGAGAAGGATAAAGTGTGACGATACTAAATCGCCGCACCCTAGTGAAGCACACGGTGAGAAGATTGTGAAAAACTAAATCGACACACCCCAGATAGGGATAGGCTGCGACGATTCCAATATGAGAGCAACTATTGCACCCTTTGACAAGGATAAGTCGCGACTATTGAAGGAAAATCTCCCTGCGGATAGATAGATCTCCTCTTGAGAGCTAGACTCTTAACTCTTAAGATAGAAGATGCTTATCATGGACACTAACTTCCTTTTATATCTATATAAACTAATATATGAGGAGGAAGGAGAAAAGAAGTACCTTTTGCCGATGTTTGTCCCTGCACGATCCAAGTTGAGCTCTAATCTTTCGCTCCTCGATAAGCCCTGTAGACAAACAAAATTACAACCACTTCCTACTCTACTGATATTAGCTTGAAATAGACCTATCTATTAAAGACAAGTTCATGTGATATTAAGCACAAACTAGAAATAAATAGGCCAAGCGTGTTATATTGATGAGAACAATAACGAAAGAAACTTACAACCATAGATGTGAATGCAGCAACTTCATCGAATTTTCTTTGTCTAACCCTTGCTCAAAGGACCCACGATCAGAATGACAACAACTTCGCTGATTATTCTCCTCCACTTCACTGTGTGTTTCCTATGAGATCACATGCTTCATGCTTCTAATTCTTCCTCTCTTTCACCATGAGAAGGCCTATTTAAATAGGCTTGGAGAGGCCCAAATACTTGAGATATATTTAGAGTAAGTTGAGGATTTTCCTCCTTTAGTTATGGATCTACCCTATGATCATGGCTTGGCCAAGGATTCGAATCCAAATACCTTCAGATATTGAGAGGATCTTTCCATTGTTCTTCTCAACAAACCAACTATTGCCCAGAATAGGTAGCGCTCTTTTAAAAGGGATGTCAGAGCGTTATAGCACTCCATGGCAATGTATAGTGGGCGCCAACACCCCTAAGAGTAGTAGTTCTCCATAAAAAGGGAAGACAAGCATTATAGTGCTCCCAGATAGTCTTTAGGGGGGCACCAACACTCCTGAGAGAGGTATGGGGGAGCGTTCTCCTATGAAACTCTATTTTTAATGGTCCTTTGAAATGTTAAGAGATTCATAACCGTTTTAACCCATTCCTCTTCTTCCAAATCAAATGTTTGAGGTGTTTCAAGTGTCCTCTTGATGTCATTATAGGTACGACATAGGCATTATGGTAGTATGTTTTTTCTGACACTTATGACACTCGTGAGAAAAATGTGACACTTGCAACACTTGTAATGACGACACTTGCAACACTATAGAAGTGATTAATTTCGATGTGTAACAGATTGCCTCCCAAAGTATGAAGTTAGAAGACATGAACTGATAACTGAAATGATTTGTAGAATTTCAAGCAAGGGTATAGACCCAGAGAACCTGACAGAAGCTGCACACAAACATCCAACAAATATTATGACATGTTTCAAGCCCAAGGCAGGCATACCTATGCTTGGGTGATAAAGACTTGCAAGATATGGCCACCATAAAATACACTGCGGATCCATAATTGTATTGATAAAAGTTATATCCACCGAGGATACTGTGTGGATCTATACTCATATGATCTAAACTGATTGTAGCCACGAAGAATACACAGTGGATCTATGATATGACAAGACATAGCCACGACCAATACAAAGTGGATCTATGTGACAGTATATGTGCCACTGTTCAAGAGAAACTCCTTCGCAACCTGGGAAAAGTACATATCAAAGTGATCACTCAACCTAGGGTCTTCTTATCGATCCCAATGTAGTACGAATCTAACCATGTGAATAGATGTACTAATGTCAAACATGGCAGAAACCACTTGATTACCGGTCAATGATGTAAACCGTTAACAAGCACGAGGGAGATCAACATTGATGTCAATGATTCCCAAGGTACTCTAGTACATTCCAACGAATGTGAATGGATGAGTTGAAGTCGAACATCCATGGAATCATCCGATCAGAGGTCAATGATGTAAACCCATTGTCGGACATGAGGAGGCTTTCTATTGAGGCATGCAGGGCCCAAAGTACTAATTGGTTTCTAAGTCTAGTTCCTAGATAATGTGTTGAAGTCGACAGGAACAAACTCGTCGAAGGAGGGTCTTGATGTATCCCCCATCAATGACATGAAATAGACACAGAGATGTAAATGGTAGATCAAATGAACATGGACTAACACGGGTATTGAGACAAGATATTTGTGATGGCTGACTCTCGAGGTGGATACTTCCCTTGAACACTGAGGCATGACAGCAGAAACATGGCATGGACCAAAACTTGATGATGCAATGGATGTTGTGACTTACGTCAGGTGACCCAAAGGAATCTAGGAAATTCAAAGGATTGGCTCAATGCAGAGTTTCAGTAGATTGAAATGTGTGCAAAGACAAGGTGTTGTGTTCAAGGGCGACCATAAGAGTTACTCGGTGATGTTCTCAAAAACTGCTTGGCTTGCTTCTTTCAAAATTTCCCCCCATCCAAATAGATGAGTACCTCTTTTTGATTTAATGAGCTCAAGGAGGGTAACACATGCTTGATATAACTCACCTTCGGTAAGATCCTCTTCCTTTGTTTAACGAATTGGAAGATGTAAGAGTTCGGTCCTGTATGGGTCTATCGATGTTTGTTTAGTGAGCCCAAAGACATAAAACTCAAAGTCTTTTCATGATTATAGAATCTGGAAAAACACTTAAAAGAGAACTCTCTCAATTCCTTTTTCATACAATTAGTCTCACGAGGCCGAAAAAGGGATAAACTACCACTCGAAAGATGCCCTTTTGAACCTTTTAATGAGTGTGAAAGGAAGCAAGATCACTCGACGATATTTTCACGTTTAGAGAGTCTAAAAGAGTTTAAAGACGACTCCAGGGGGTTCCTTTTTCGTGTGTCCATACGGGTCCAAAAAAGAGATAAAAGTTTACCCGATGCATTCTTATATTCTCGAACTTGAGAACGAACTAAGACTATGCTCATGGTTGTGACAAGGTAAACAAACAATCAAAACTACTTTGAAATCTGTAATGTCAAATTGCAATCCAAAGGTTTAGTGAGGCCATCATATTTTTAAAGAAACCCAAAAGTAACTATACCTTATAAAAAATGAAAATTTGTAAATAGTAATACAAGAAAAATCTTCAATTACCATTTCATTTGCATAAGGATTTGTAGCAGTAGAGATTCTCATTTTGGAGGTGGATCTTGTTTTGCTTGGTACCGAAGCTACAGTTGATCATTTCTCTCGCCGTTTGGACCAGGTAGATATTCATTTCCTCCTCTTTCAATTACATGGTTAAAAATTTGTTTTCACAACAATATTTGAATAAAAAAATGAAGCCCTAGGTCGTCCAAAAGAAGATCAAATTGGCCCCTGTTCAAAACGATGGGAAAAGGACACTTGTTTACAAAAATGCCTTCAGAAGGTTGTAGCATATATGCCAACACATTGATGCTTGAGTATATTGGTCGTTTTTGTTAAGGAATACAATAAGAAACCCGAAATGTGCCCACGCAGCAATTGACTGTGGATGAAAGTTATTTTAATTTAAAATGTTTTATTGTAGGCTATGGGGGTTGTGTAGTAATATTGAGTAACAAAAAGAGGGCATGGTCCTTTTTGAACAACATAGACAATGAATTTCAAGTTTTTTTTCAATTACTTAAAAAATTGCTGAAAGATTGAATAATGAAGTTCTTTGTTCTCTTTTTTGTTTGTAGGTGATTTCGGAAACAACCATGATTGAATGGAAGGAACGGGAGCATGAGCTCGATGATTTGGCTTCTTTGCAGCGTCCTCACACACGGGCCACGTTGAGAGATTGTGGCCTTCTCAAATTCTTCAAACTGCAAAAGATGAAGAAAGAGATCCTTCTACTTGAGCACATAATCAGCTTGTGGGATGTCGCAGAGCAAGGGTTTCGGATTGAAACGCAGCTTCTAACCATCGAGTTGGAAGATGTATACTTCTTGAATGACCTCTTGAAAAGAGGGGCTCTTATATATTTTTCTAGACAGAGGGCGCTTCCTGAACCTGTGGATGTCTACCTGGCACGTCATTGTGTCCCAGGAGAAAGACTAGTGGGAGGTAGAATCCCAATCAAGGATATCACAGAATTACCCCTTTGGTCTATTTTGTTCTCCATCACGAGTGTGACAAGAAGAACCAGTGCACATCTAGCATCAAGATCACAGGTAGTTGATGGTGTTCAGTGTTTAGAGCCAACATTGTTTAACTGGAACGCAGGGTTTCCTCGGAACGTGAAGGAACAGATTTTGAGATGTAGAATGGGGCAGAAGCAGTTTGGATATGGTTCTTTCTTGGTCTCATTCTTCTTGGAGCACATCCCCTAGATGCAACCTCAGATTGCATTGGCGGCACGACCAGTGGGAGAACCACGGATGGAACGATGGACTAGTCTGTCTCCGAGACTAGTGGCAGAGTCAGAATTCTGCTTCATTGGTGACTTCTTCGCTTGGATGAGATGCTAATATCTTTCTATAGAAGACTTTCCATATGCCGAGGTGGAATTTCACGGGATTATGGATCTAATTCTACCAGCGAGGGAAGGTTTGGATGTGTCAGGTGAGAGACCAAACAATACCTTGTCTAGTGTCTTTAAGTTTTTTAACGTATGTATATTTTTTTGGGTACGTAGAAGAGTTTTTAAAGGATGTATCGTTTTCAACATGTAGACAAGGGAGCAATGTGTTTGGCTGAGATACAAGTACCGAGACATTGTGGGGATGCTCAGGTTGCAGTAGATCTGGGGGCACCAGTGATAGGTCTCTGAGAGGTTGAAAGAAACCTTCAAGGCCTTACAATGGGAATTCCTCCTCTACGGAGGGGAGAAGTGCCTTTACATCTACAGAGACACACCGTGGGGGTGCTCGAGAATGTTAACTCTCTACTAATATGAGTAGTGTGCGCAGTGATGTGTTATTCTCATCATAATGCATTGCAGAGAGATTAAAATCTCTCTGGTGATTGTATATTTTGTATGACTTGTCGGACAATGTTGTATGGGTGTGAAGACCCAAAATTTTTCTCTTCCATATACTTTTTGATGTAATCAAAAAATTTTCAGTCATGCTATATATATATATATATACAGTTTCGATTTTTTATAGTGCCAAAATATTTGTAAATGATGATGTCTTTAATGTGATGTGTTTTAATTTACATGTGGTGTACAATTTGTTTTCCTTCATGAAACCTTATCTATGGGCGAGATACTGATCCATGATGTAATTGGCTAACGAATATGAAACATTGTTGAGTTCTCTTGGAATATGTTTTTATTTGATGTAATAAAATATTCGTTCAAGACGACAAACCCATAGGTGGAGATGTAGCAGGATAGGATTACAAATAACGTAGACATGATTAAGTTGGCAAACCACAAGTTGCGAGTCTAGGTTAACAATCATACGAGAGATACCTAGGGAGGAGGCTTGGGTCAAAAGTCTGATGACAGCATGATATTCTGCCATGTTATTAGCCACTGGTCCTAAGAAAATACCTCATGAACTCACCAACTTGTCAGATTGGTAAATGACCCATGCTTCAGAAGCAATGTTTTGGGTGTGTCGACTAGCGCCATCTGCAAACCCGACAAAGATAGGAAAGGAAGATGTCATCTGCGCATGAAAACACAAGACATAGTTATGAGTGGAAAAGGTAAAAACTCGAGCACACAAAAGAAACAGACACAGCAAACCAAAATACAATAATGTACAAAGTACACATGCTAGGTGATCTAGGCATAGTACTTTTTAAGGTAAATCCCATTCTGGGGCTCTCCCAGGGAGATTCCATCATAATCGACTAACTCGTAGGCTTCTCTGTGTAAAAAACGTTTCAAAATGTAAGGGCCATGCCACATAGGTTCTAACTTACATCTCCCTAGTTTGTCATGAGCCTGGTCATAGACAAGGACTAAGTTTCCTTCCGCAAATGTCTGAGGATGGACGGATTTGTCGTATTGATTTTTTATCTGTTTCTAATGTGCCTCATTAACGAGAGTAGCATCACGACACGTTTCATCCAATTTGGTCAAATATAAGAAACATTCTTCTTCGATAGAAGTATGGGGTAGGAGTTCTACTTTAATTTTCAAAGATGGAATCTCACACTCGATTGGTAAAACAGCTTCGATGCCATACACTAACTGGAAAGGAGTGAACCCAGTTGCGGTTTTCACAAAATTACGGTAAGCCCAAAGAGTGAAGAAAAGTTGTCGATGCCAGGATGTCTTATTTTCCCCTACCATACGTTGAATCATGGTTTTAAGGACCTTGTTGATGGCTTCAACTTGTCTGTTGGCCTAAGGATAGTATGGGGATGAGTTTTCATGGAAAAAACGCAACTTGCCATGCAATTCACTCATCATCTAGTTCTTAAAGTGTGAACCGTGATCAGTGACAAATGGCACATGGTACACCAAAATGAGTTATGATGTGGTTAAAAACAAAAAGAGTTGTGGTACGACCATTGTTCAGAAAGGTAGGCATAGCCTCAGCCCATTTTGTAAAGTAATCGACGACGACGATTATATAACTTGCCCCCTTGATGAGGTAGGCTTACATTGCATGAAATCGATACCCCACTTGGCAAAGGGGTCGATGGCGATAATGGGGTGCAGCGTAGTAAGGTGGGTGCGTGCCTTGTTATTAAAAACTTGGCAGGGTGGGCATTTTTTTACTGCCGCAATACAATCTTTGAAAATCGAGGGCCAAAAATAGGCGGCATGTAAAATTTTCTGGGTTGTAGCCATCCCATAAAGATGATCGCCATAGGATCCAAGGTGACAGTCATTCAAAATGCATTCAGCCTCTTCATGAAGCAAACATCATCGAAGGATAGTATCAATACCACGACGATACAAGGTGTCGCCGACGATAAGGTAACGACGAGAATGGTGGTGAATACGTCGACGCTCTTCCCAGGAAATGTTAGGATGAAAGAGTTGGGTTTGGAGATAAAGGAGGATATCTCCATACCAACGATCAGAGGTGATGATGAGGAAAAGATTTTTGTCAGGGAGAGAATCTCTGGGCTCAATATCTTCATCAGCATGGGGAAGGTCGTAGATAAGCTCCGCAAACACCAGGGACTTTTTGTCTTTGGACTTCACAAATTCAAGATCGAATTCCTAAAGGATGACGATCCATTTGGAGTATTTTCCCTGGAGCACTTGACATGTCAAGACATGGTACATGGGGTTCAAGTCCGCGATCACAGTGGTGGTGCGTAGCAGGATGTAATGGCGAAATATCTGGACAACGATGACGGCTGCCAGAGCCAATTTCTCTACATGTGAATATCGGAGTTTGGGTCTAGATAGACTCTTTCTTAGGTAATAGATCACATGTTCCTCACCATTGGGGTCCTCATGAACTAACACCATCGCAATAGTGGAAGTGGAGGCAGCTAAGTAAAGGATGTAGTCCTTTGTATATTCTAGAGGATGCAACAAAGGTGCGTGGGTCAAGGCATGCTTGAGAGCATCAAATGATCATTGAGCGATGTCATCCCAGATGAATGGGGTTTTTTTCTGCAATAATCGCATGAATCCTTTAGTTATCTCAGCGTAGTTACAAATGAAACGACGAAGGAAGTTTTCTTTCCCTTGCAAACTTTGGATTTGGGTCAAACTAGTAGGCAGGGGTAAGGCCAGAATAGCCTTAATCTTTAAGGGATCCACTCGAATCCCGTCTTTAGAGACAACAAAACTGAGGAGTCAACTGAATTCGACAACAAAAATACACTTATGTTGGTTCAAGCGAATACGGTAAAACCGACATCGAAGAAAAATAACCCGTAAGTGATCAACGTGATCTAATCGATTGGATGAGTGGGCAGGTAAGTTGTCGAGGTAAGGTTCTGCAATATGCTTGATATCGTGGAAAGAATACGACATAGCCCACTGGAAAGTAGCACCATCATTTTTGAGACCAAAAGGTAGCTTTTGATAGGAGAAAATTCTCCATGGGAAGATAAAGGCTGTCTTATGTTGATTAGCAGGTAAAATTTCAATTTGGTTATACCTGGATAAACCATCCATGAAAGAGAAGATTACGCTCCCAGTTCAATTATCAATGATTTGGTCGATGAAGGGCGTAGGGTAGTTGTCCTTTGGACAAGCCTTATTGAGATCCTGATAGTCAACGCAGACGTGCATGGTCCCCTATTTTTTGGCAACCGGAACAAGGTTGGAGACTGATTCTGTCAAAGGGACAGGATAGATAAAGCCAGATTTCAAAAGTTTCTTAACGTCTGCCTTTATAGCTATGATTTTCTTGGGATGAACTGGGAGGAGTTTCTGTTGAACGGGCTTCACACCTGTGTAAGTCTTGATTTCATGCACGACGATCGAGGGGTCGATCCATGGCATTTCTTCGTAGCTCCAAGCGAAGACATCATGGAATTATTTAAACAGAGCGGTGTAAGATACCATTTCTTCGGGTGTGCAATTAGCACCAAGGTTAACATTTTCCACAACACCTTCTTTGATCGAAATATCAATAACAATCGTAGTAGAGATATTACCTAGATTCCCCTCAGAAAGAGTATCTTGTGTGAGGATGGGAGATTGTGGAGAATTGGTAACATCAGGAGGGAAGACAGAGTGTATGTCTTTGTGAATTTATTCTAGAGGCAGAAGAAAAGAGGATCAATGATGGTTATCATCCCAAGGTACGTCGTCAATACTAAGCATTTCCATTATAGATTCGCGGAAGGAAAAATTTGGGAAATGTAATCGATTGCAGATGATATGGAATCCAACCATGACGACATTGAGTAGGCATCGGGTGCCGATAGATTCGGTTTCTCTGAGGAGGGAGAGGCAAAATGAATAGCAACGTATGTGGCCTTGGCTGGGCTAAGTGGCATGGTGTCACCTAGTACATCAAATTCCATAGGACTAGGTATAATCCAAGGGTCAGATGATTCCAAAGATTGATAAGCCATAGTCAAAATCATATTGACGGTGGCAATATGATGTGTGGTGGGTGGAAGTGGTGTAGGGAAGGTACCCATAAGGCTAGAATCTTTTAACAAGCCAACACCAATGCTTTCATACGTAATCTTGTGGTCTCCCAAAAAAGGAATGTTGTTGGTAGTAGGAGCATGAGCATCGAGTGTACAGAAATCTAGTTGGTCAATAGTGACAATTTTGCCTTGATGAAGGAATTGTACACATCGAAACACCGACAAGGTGATGATAGTCATAGCATAGAATCAAATTTTTCTGTGTAACAGGTTGTAATCGAGGGGGTCATCGACCACCTCGACATCAACAGTAACGGTTTTGCCACCCAACTGAACGAATAAGGATTGTAAAAGTATGTGAGGATGAAAAACTTGCCCATTGAAAGCACGTAACATCGTAGGGGATTTTTTAAGGGTAGGTGATTTCAAGCCTTTCCAACAAGCCAAATACATGACACAAGTAGGGGCTCCCTCATCCAAGATAGTTCGGTGGATTTTTTTATTGTGAACAACAACATCGATTTGAAAAGCTAGTTGGTGAGAGAGTCGAGGTTGATGATCATCTAGATTAAACATGAGGTTATTAGATGACTCAGGATCGAAAGCACCGATGGTAACCAAGAGAATTCTACATTGACTGGGATAGTGTTGTAAAAATTCCAAAGCAGACATAGCACACGATGCTTGAGCCAAATCTTCAACGATGTTGTAGTTTTGGGCAGCCTGTGAACTAGGATTAAAGGTAGATTTTTGAATAGTGCTCTTAGGAGGGCGTAAGATGGATTCAAACAAAGGTTTCTCGATCTAGAGTGGCCCAGATGGAGGGCTAGTAGATGAAGGACTAATGGAAGATGGTGATGGGTCCAGTAAGGAACCGTTAGTGGTCTTCGACTTATCAGGTTTAATCAGTGTGCCATATGTCGTAGTGCAAGTGGTCAGATTAATCCCATTAAACATGTAAATTTGGGCACTTGTCGAGGCATAATCATGGTATTTGCTAGAACTACCCCCTGGAATGGGGGTTTGAGAAACCAAGGATTGTTGCTATGGAAAAGGCTGGGTAAGCACAGTGGGTTGTGAATTTCCTTTAAAAATCATGGCCACTTCATCGCAATGTGGACAATCTCGGGTGTAGTGATCATCACCACAAATGAGACATGGGAATTTTGGTTTCCGTTGTGGTTGTTTTCCGACAGTAGGGGTTTGAGTTTGATTTTTTGGTTGTTCATTGTTATTGTTTTTCTTCGGTTTATTTCTCATCTTCTTCTTACCTCCGGATTGTTGTGAAGGGGTCGATTGGACTGTATTCACCTCAGAGACCTGAGTTTGAGGGGAGGTAGAAGAGGGTGTGGTCGAACTAGGAGCAGACGTCGAAGTGGACCGCTAGGTTGTTCCAGTCGACTGGGAAGTAGATTGGGCTTTGACGGAGCCAATGACTCGATCCACGTGTGAGGTAGATGATGGCTTGGACGAATCAGTAGTGGCACGGTTAGCATTTGGTATCAATTCATACAGAGTACCAGATTGTGAATAAACCAATTCTAAGTACTGAACTTGAGCAATAGCTTCTTCCTCGATGACTACACCACCCATGGCAACATCACGAGCAATCGGGGGTAACAGTGATTTAGTGAACCATTCCGCTAATAATTGGTCAGGAATGATCACTTTGATTAACCTTCATCACCATCTCCATTCATGAATATGATCAGATATATGTACGGAGTTTGTCTGACGAAGGGAGGTCTATAGTTCAGTACGCGTCTCGTATCGAATGGGTAGTTGGAAGTGTGTGAGGAAAGACATGGCAAGGGAGTTGAAATCTTGAAAAGAAGCACGTGGTAGTTCAATATACCACTTTTCTACAAAACCCATAGTGTTTGTTGGAAAATATGCAAACGTATAGAATCATCCATGAGGGAGTTCAATGAACACCACAAATGGAAAGTCATCACATGGTTGTTTGGGTCTTCTCCGGACTTTTTCGTCGAATTTTGGAATATCAGAAGGAAGTTTAGCTGGAATAGTCGGCCAAACCGGAGAATGAAAAATAGGATCATTCGTTAACCAAGACAAGTCTAGGAGATCCAGAGTTGCAAGGAAAGGTAATTGTCGGTTAACTTGCGGGTGATACTGGTGTGGCATAAGAACACCAATAGGACCATACACTGGGTTAGGTGGATAATTGTAACCAGTGGGTCCTCCTGCATAAGGTTGATGTTGACTAGGGTACACAAGATTTGAGGGGGTTCAAGAAACATGTGCGAGCGAAGGATAACCAGATGGATTTTGAGGATTATAAGCCAGATTTGGTGTTTGCCTAGAAGAGGGGTAAACATTGTGTCCATAAGGGGGATATAGATGAGTCCCTTGAGGAGGAAGAGGTTGTTGTGGAGCTTGAGGATTGTGTCCTCCTGAGAACTGTGGGTTTCCTCGAAAAGGAATATTCCACAAATTCAGTGTTGTAGACACATTTTGTCCATGCGGTTGATGGTAGGCTCCGGTTTGAGGCTGTCCCCCAGCATGAGGGTTCCCTCCAAATGGAGGTTTTCCTCTGGTGGGAGGATTCCCCCCAGCATGTAGTTGAGTTCCTAGAATTTGGGAACCAGACATAAACAATTGACCAGTGCCGCTTAATGGATTAAATCCACCAAGACCAGTCCCTCGGAGTTGTTGTATAGGTGTAGAACTTCCAGGCATAACTTGGGTAGTGGTGACAATGGAAGAATTCAGTGCTCGATACCCAAAAGGAAGTGATGATGAAGGTCTAGTTGTTAGTGGTGTGCCAATTGTAGCTTGGCTAACCACCACATTACCGGTGGGAATAGTTGGAATGTGAGGGACCATTGTAGAATGGGTCATCTGGAGAGAAAAAGTGGACCTTGGGCCAATGGATGACATGTTTGGATCAATGGATGGTGTAGTTGAAAAAATGGTAGTACTAGTAAAATGATCTAAGGGTATGGTGTAGGTAACAGGCACATCAACACCTATTCCTGTTTCATAAAGATCCCGCACCATGCACGGTGGGCTTCGAACAATGTCTGTGGTCCAAAATGGGTCTTTGACTAGAGGGTTTGAATGAGACCCAGTCAGAACATCAGAAGTATTGACAATGACAAATTTGTCGGTTGAATTCAGTTGGAGAAAATGCCTCTCATATCCCTGAGGAATGCAGAAAGCCTCCAAAGACTCTGAAACGATTCGAAATTCTCTAAAGAGGTGGGAACTTCTTCTTGGGAGGTTATAATGTCGTGAACCTCGCTCTGTTGAGGAGATTCCTCCATAGAATGAGGGGGTAAAGGGGTAGTATCTTCCATATTTTTTGGAGGAAATCCCTATACCCTACGGGAATGGCATGGAGGGTCGATTTGGCAAAAAAAAAAATCAACGAAAAAAATCTATGGCCAACTACTGAAAAGAACAACATACGGTAATAAAATATAGGAATCACAACCAAGCAAACAAAACCTTCTCTCGATGGCCGTGCTAGTTGGTGATGAAATCCAACATCGTGTGATAAAGTCAAGAAGGGGCTAGGATATGGTGGAACAGTTACAATGGTGACCTGCTTAACAAAATTTCACCTTGATGCAAGCTTCCATGCAGTAATTGTGAATTTATCCTCCAAGGAGCCCGAGTGAGTTTGACCAATGTCTGCTCCAGGTACAGTGAGACTTCCCTTCATTGTCATCTTGTGTAAGACCCTAAAGATTGTGGCTACTAAGGTTACCAATTCGCAGTCAGCCCCGGGCGGGTACAGTCGACAGTCCAATCCGAACGTAAGGGCAGGGTATCTAGCCCGAAATCAACTTGAAAGGCTTCCACTCAACATTGTGGGTATACCTTTAAGCGACCCCCATAATACGATCCGACTACTACAATTAGTAAAACCGTGGAGGGATAGTCTCCATAGTTTTCCCGAATGCGACCTCGTGCGTAACCCCTGTGTGAGAGGGGGATCCTAGCAAACTTATACGACAATTGGATTTGACTCTCCCTAGTTCAGGATGCTAATGTTTTTTTTGGAAACTTTGGAGAGTTATGCTCATTGCCTAATCCAAAGTGCTAATCCTAGTCTATTTTTGGTGGAAGATCCTAAAAAAAAATGTTCTAGATAATTTTTAATTAGCGTTCATTTTACAGTTGTTCTTTACTCAAAGGGGTGTATGAAAGTGAAACGGATGGAATGATGACTCAATTCCAAAAAAATGCATAAAAGATGATAAGCATTCGTTTCTTTTCAATGAATGTCTATTTAAGGGAGAGAGAGAGAGTTGTTTTCACTATCAAACACTAATAAGGAATGTCCTCAAATAATTTTTCTCAATCAAATCCAATGTGATGCTAAAACTTTTTAGAAATGTCTTCTAATATGAAAATCAATCACTAACATGTATCTTTATTGTGTGTATGCGAATAATTATTAATTCAATACGACACTTCCCCTGCCAATTAACCTTTTAGATCAAAGAGACTCAGACAAGCATAAGCAGGTCTCGTACAAACAACACACCCTCTTGCTATGATCGAAAACAAGAAGCAAAAAAAGAAAATAAAGATAACAAAGAAAATAAAAAATTTCACACAAAAGAGAGATGTTCAAGAACAATGACCTCAAAAAAAAACAAATGAGAAGATTTGTAGACTTTTGATGTCCTTCACCAAAGTTTCTGCTCAGTCAGACAAGAGAGGAAAAGGTAGTGGATCGGTTCCAAGTTCTCAATAGGAGAAAAAACTCAAAATAAGAGAGAAGGTCACCAAATATGAACAAAAAACTGCCTACTTCTCATAAAGAATAGGGTCAAATGTCATTAGGAAGATGTAATGAAGCAACAAGAAGCTGGACAAGGGCAAAAAACAGAGACTGAGTTGTAGAAAACACAATTCTGGAAGGTATTTTTGCCAAGGAGAGGATGGAACTCTAGTGTAAGGGCCACCAGAGCATTATAAATCTATGTTTAATGCCTCCACAGAGTGTTGGCACTAGGCTAACATGTGCACAGGGGCGCTAGGCTCAAAAAACTCAGAAAAATGTCAAAAAACCAAAAACTCAGACAATTTTTTGTCAATCAAGATGCATATGATGGATTGAGGATTGAATCAACAAGTGAAATCATACATAGGGGGTGAACAAGGCCTATAGAAAACAAAGGGTAAGACAAGGTCTATGAGGAAAAACCAAAACCAAAAGTTTCGATTCAATTCCCCAGTGGAGTTGCCAGTTTCTGTTGAAGGAAAATCTCCCTATGGACAGATAGATTTCCTCTTGAGAGATAGACTCTTAACTCTTAAGACAGAAGATGTTAATCATGGACACTGACTTCCTTTTATATCTATATAAACTAATATATGAGGAGGAAGGAGAAAATAAGTACCTTTTGTCAGTGTTTATCCCTGCATGATCTGAGTTGAGCTCCAATCTTTCACTCCTCGATAAGCCCTGTAGACAAACAAAAGTACAACCACTTCCTACTCTACTGATATTAGCTTGAAATAGACCTATCTATTAGAGACAAGTTCATGTGAGATTAAGCACAAACTAGAAAGAAACAGGCCAAGCGTGTTATATTGATGAGAACAATTGTGAAAGAAACTTATAACCATAGATGTGAATGCAACAGCTTCGTCAAATCCTCTTTGTCTAACCCTTGCTCAAAATACCCATGATTAGAATGACAACAACTTCATTGATTATTTTCCTCCACTTCACTGTGTGTTTCCTATGAGATCATAGGTTTCATGCTTCTAATTCTTCCTCCCTTTCACCATGAGAAGGCCTGTTTAAATAGGCTTGGAGAGGCCCAACTACTTGAGATATATTTAGAATAAGTTGAGTATTTTCCTCCTTTAGTTATGGATCTTCCCTGTGATCATGGCTTGGCCAAGGATTCGAATCCAACTACCTTAAGATATTGAGAGAATCTTCCCCTCGTTCTTCTCAACAAACCAACTGTTGCCCAGAATAGGTAGAGCTCTATTAAAAGGGATGTCAGAGCATTATAGAACTCCATGGAAATGTATAGGGGGGCGCCAACACCCCTAAGAGTAGTAGAGCTCCATAAAAATGGCAGACAATCATTATAGCACTCCCAGATAGTCTTTAGGGGGGCACCAGCACTCCTGAGAGAGGTATGGGGGAGCATTCTCCTCTGAAACTCAATTTTTAATGGTCCTTTGAAATGTTAAGAGATTTGTAACCTTTTTAACCCATTCCTCTTCTTCCAAATCAAATGTTTGAGGTGTTCAAAGCATCCTCTTGATGTCATTATAGGTACAACATAAGCATTATGGCAGTATGATTTTTCTGACACTTATGACACTCGTGAGAAAAATGCGACACTTGCGACACTTGTAATGATGACACTTGCAACACTATCAAAGTGAGTAATTTCGATGTGTAATAGTGACTATTCCAATCATCACAGCTTTCGATAAGGATAGGTCACGACGATTGCCGAAACAAGGTTTACTGAAGGACTCTTTCGCTCTTCTCTGGCTTGTCTAGGTTGCTCCAAGTATCTTGAATCTGATACCATGTCAGTGTTGCATGGAAACCTGCATAGGAGACCTAGCTAAATCATACACAAGCAAAGCTTATCAAGAAAAGGAAGAGAGATACACAATGAGGAATTTCATCCCTCATTCTTCTATTATCAACTTCATGAATTTTCATCAATTTCAGGTGCAATATATTCATTCTCTTTATTTCTTTGTACTTCATATTTTCTTCTCCATGTCTTCATATAATATTCTTGAATATTGTTTATACTTGTCTTCATGGAAAGTCTGAACTCACTGGTTTTATGACCATAATTGTTGCATTTCTAGCATTCAACATTGTAATCTGGTAAAGGAGAAAATTAATTATAGTTTATATTTCTTTGATTATTTTTATTCCTTTTGTTCTTATATCCATGTCTTTGAGTATTTTTATGATTGTTCTTTCCATGGGTTCTACAACCTATTGCTTTATGCCCAAAATTATTGCAAGAGAAGCAATATCCAAGAAAGAGATGTTGATAGCTTTTGGGGAGAGTTCTTCTTGTAATTGTATTCCATATGTATTCATTTTATTTTGAAAGTAGAGAAGATTTGTTTAGATTAGAATCAAATTTTATCTTGTCTTCTTCCCTTTTGAGAGAGATCTTAAGGAAAACTGCATAACTTTTTGGATTTTTGTTAGTTTATTGAGATGTAGAGTTAGATACTTTGTTAAAATTATTTTGGTCGTAACCCAGCCCCGTCTTATTTCTTGATGATATTTGAATGCTAAGAATATTGTTCAATATTTTTGAGTTGTTTTTAGATATTGAGTGGTTCTTCCCTTTATCAAGTTTCCTTAGAAGCACAATTTCATCCTCTAGCTTTTCACAATATTGTTGCTTATCATTGAGTTGTTTTAAAATGACTTCTTCAATTCTTTTGGCTTCTTGGAGTTCTGTCTTTAAGTCAATAATAATTTGTTCTAATTCTTTGATAGTTTTTGAAACTTCCTTTTCTCTTGATTTCTCTTTCCCTTCATATTCCACTAGTTGTTCTTTTAATGACTTGTTCTTCTTTTTATACTTCCTCAATTCTTCAAGATCACTAATATGTTCTTCTTCAAGTTTCACTTCTCCTTCAACTTGATATTTTTCTTCATTCTCATCAGCAACATTATTTTGATTTTCTATTCCCATAAATATAATATGTGTCTCATCATATTCACTCATGTCAAATGAACTACTATCTTCTTTGGAATACAAGTTTTTCCTTTTCTTATAGAATTTTTTGTATTGGGATTTATCATTTTTATGGTCTTTCTGGTTGTAGGATTCTTCATCATCACTATCCTCCTGCTTAGGATAAGGAAATTTGTTATCAAAGTGTCCAATGTTTCCACAATTGAAGCATTCAAAGGGTAACTTCCCTATATATTTTATGGAGCCTTTATGAATATTCGCTATAAAATTGACCTCTTCTTCATCTGATATAACTAAATGTATTTTATTTAGCACATGCTCATGATTCTTTGTTGTCTTTGATGCTTTGAAAGTTGTTTCCCTTTTTGATGGGTTATCTTACCTGACTCTCTTTCCATAGGTTATGAGAATCCCTTGAAGCTCATCCATTGTAAGTTTGTCAATGTTTTCTCGATCTTCCATAGTATATACCTTTGCATCATATCTTATTGGAAAAGATATGGAAAAAAAATGGACAATAGTTTTCTCTTTTAAGTTTTCTCCTAGTGCTCTGATTAAATTGACAATTTCATGCACTCTTTGAAGATAATCTGCAATGTTTTGTTCCTGTCTCATCTTTATATTTTCAAACTCCCCTATGTATGTTTGGAGTTTTTATTGCTTGAATTTATTATATCCTTCATAGATGACTATAAGTTTATCCAAAATTTATTTTGTTGATTTACAGTGCATCACCTTTATAAATATATGACTTGTTAATCCACCAAAAATTGCATTAACAACATTTGAATTCTCATTGCAAAGTTTCTTTGCAGTAGCATATGAAGATAGAGTAGTTGGTTTTGTGTAAATATTTACCACATATTTCCAAACATCACATCCAAGAGATATCAAATAAAATCTCATCCTTATACTCCAAAATGCATAATCATCTCCTTTGAATAGTGGTTCTCTGTTAGAGGAAAATCCTTTTTGTTGATCCATTTTTTTCTCATAATATGTCTTTAAGTAGTTAGACTATGTTGAAAGAACCCGATCTGATACCAATTGTTGAAATATGGGCTAATACTAAAAAGGGGGGGTGAATAATTTTTTTTTTTTTTTTAACTTTAACAATTATTAATTTAACAAATTGATTACTCATGATAGTTGATCAACAAGAATGTAATAAATATAGAAATTTAAATACAAAATAAAAATTACAAGTTACGATTATGTGAGAGACACTAGTCTCTCTTCTTCTGAGCACCAATTCTAGGAGATACCAATACCCTGGTTTTAGAGCACCAACTCTAGGAAGCACCAACTCCCTCGTTTCATAGAACCTACTCTATGAAGCACCAACTCCCTTGTTTCAGAGAACCTACTCTAGGAAGAAACAACTCCCTTGTGAAACAATATTGAACCTACAAAGGATTTCAATCCTTAAGAGATCCTCCCTACCACCCTCACTCCATAAAATGTTTGTAGTTTATTTCTTGGACTCTTCTCCTACTTTTGATATTCTGATGTAGACTGCATAGACACCCTTATTCCACTATACTTTTCTATCTATATAGTATTCCAACAAGTATGAAATTGAACCATTGTGTCTCTTTCTATGAACTAATGTACCTCTTCATTTAATTTAACAATAAATCTAAAATTTTGTCATTTAAAAATTTTGTCTTTAATTCAAAAGACTTCATATCCCTTGTAAGTTGTTTCATTAATGGAATATCTAGGTGCTAAAACTTGTTTGTTGTTGTTGTAACAGTTATTTGAACAAACCCTGATCCTGAGGTGTTAATTATCTTAATCATATTTTTAGTTCTTATGATTCGATCTTATTTATGGATTGACTCTTATTATTTTGATCTCCCACTTCCATATTGATCCAATGATCTTCGATCAATCTTCGTTATCCATTATTGATCCAATAATTATTCATCTACAGTTACTCTAGGCATATTGTATTTGCTAGATCATTTGAAGATTAAGATGTCAGATCGATAAATAGGAGGCCCATATCTTATTCGTCTCACCAAAAAATAATTTTCTATTTTAATTATAGTAAATTTTCGACCGCTCAAGCCACACGTCAAATCGAAAAATAGATTCAAACACCTGAAATTCGAAATGGGAAAAATGAGTGTTGTTCATATGACAGGAAAATTTCTATCACTCAAGCCACAAGTCGAGTTAGAAAACAAAATAGAGTCGACCACCCAGAAGTCGGAATGGAAAAAATGAGTTAACCAAAATGCAAATCGGTTCGAGGAAAAGTAAGTCGACCAAAGTTGAATCAACCAAGAGTCAAGAAATGCAAGTCGAAGTTATTAAGTTAGTGTTGAAAGAAATGCAATTCAAAGTTATCCAAGTTGAAGTCGAAGGTAATGCAAGTCAAATTTATTCAATTCAAATTCAAAGGCAATGCAAGTCGAATTTATCCAAGTTGAATTTGAAGGTAATGCAACTTGAAGTTTATCCAAGTCAAAGACGAAAGCAATGCAAGTCAGAGTCAAAGTCGAAGGTAATGCAAGTCGAATTTTATCCTAGTCGGAGTATGAGGAAATCTAAGTCTAAGTTATCCAATTCAAACATCAAGATGTCTAATAGAGACTCTCATACCAGTACCTTTTACATATTTTATTGAGCACCATCTTTTGATCATGCCCACACCAACACCATATACCTTCTTTGACATCAATTCCAACATCATAACATCATGTACTCTTTTTGAGTAGGCTTGAGTAGGAATAACTTGGTATCTCTTTATAACATTAATTTCTAGCATTGTAAGGAGGAGGGGGGATGACTTCATGTGTTATATTTATAAGTAATTCAATTTGATAGGTCACAACACTTCATGTGACTTCAACACTTCAAAATGTTGTTAATCATTTGACATATTCATGCAAGGTTATTTGATTCTTGTTTACTTTATATGTTATTTCATCATTCCTCCAAACCTTTGCTGACATCAATACATATCAATATGGAACATTAACAATTCTTCTCCTCAAACCAATCAATGAATGACACTTCACCTTTTTTCCAAGGTTGACATCAATGACAACCGAATTTCCAACATATGCATGTGCTTAATTTTGTTTTTTTAAGTATATACATATATTAAAAATAAAAGTTAATTATAAATCTTCAACATAGTCATGTAGTCTACACAGATATAGCTTACGCACCTCTGAACATGTATATCCCCTGACAATGAACACTTAGTGACGCATACCCCCGACCCTTGGGCCGAGATCCACACAAGATCGATCTTCTTCGAATCTGCAGAACTGAAATAGTTCTTTTGGGCCCTCACTAGAACCCCATGAATTCAATCCATAGGTCCTTAAAAACCCCATATGCACGACGTGCACCAGGCATGAGTCTTCACCTCCTTCTCACTAAACCCTAAATAGAATTCTCCCTCAACCCAACGGTCATGGTTGTATCAGAATTTCGGTAACCGGGAGTTTGAAATGCAACGACCCAACCACTGGTCACTCCATTTCCCGAATTCTCGATACAACCACAACATCGTGGTTGCATGGAGGTGAAGCTTGCACCTAGTGCTTGTTCTAATAGGTGGGATTAGTGAAGGACCTGTGGATCGGATTTGTGGGGTTCCAGTGAGGGCCCGAAAGAACTATTTCAATTTTGCAGATTTGGAGAAGAACGATCCTGTGCAGATCTTGGCCTGAGGGTCAGGGGTCTGCACCAGAAGTGGTATCAAAGTGGGAATTCGCTTGTATCCTGCAGGAGAAAGGAATATGGGGATACTATCAGGCATAGAGTGATCCATAAGTTTTCTAGGTGGGCAGACAAAGGATGAAGATGGCTAGTGAAGACCATGGGCATGGTCACAGGGAAGACCACAAGTAGAAAAAAAAATCCAGAGATGGATGAAGAGCTCGTTGAGATAAGGGAGAGGATGGAAGAGCTTGCGCTGTGGGTTAAAAAGAACGCAAAGACACATTGGGTGTATGAATGGCCTCTGAGGAGGAAAGAAAAGTGGCCAGTCAAGAAATTGTTGTCCAAAAGATAACAAAAGTTGTTGAGGAGGTGGTTGAGGTATGTGGAAAGCCTAAGGGCCATAGAGGAGATGGTTCATGCCTGTGAACTAGAAGCTGGGAGAAACCTCAATGATGATGGAGAGGAGAGATCGAGTAGAGATCTCATAGACTACCAAGTGGGAAGAGATGGACTTTCAAATTTCCAGGTGGGCAATAGAAAGAGATCAAGTGAAGGTCTCGTATACTGCCAGGGGGGCGATGCTGAAAGTTCAAATTGCTAGGAGGGCACTAAGATGGGATCAACTGATCTCATAGACTGCTAGGTGGGCAGAGGAGGAGGAGAAACTCCATATTGCCAGGTAGGCAAGGGAGAGAAGATGAGGCCATGTGAGAGTCTCATGAACTCAGAGGTGAGTTCATATCAGCGAGGAGAGTTGATAGAGGAAGATCAGAAGAGAATTCTGATGATTGGGGGGATAGAGGTATTCCTGCCACATCACCTAGATGAGGTGAAAAATTGTGTTGCCAATGAAGCAATAGCAGAAGAACAGCCAGTTGGGACTATCAGGGAGAAAGAAGAATCGGAGAAAACATCAAAATCTGCCCCAACAAAAGAAGAGCATTTAGTAGAAATGCTCAAAATTTTCAGTCAAGAGGATGAATTGGGGATAACTACAGCACTGGAAGCTGTAGCAAAAGAAGAACATGCAGATAAGATGCTCACTCCATGGGAGAAGGAGCTAGAATTGTTGGAGGATTGGTTAAACAATCCAGAGCCAGTAGATGACTTCCATGAGAAGACGGTCATGTAGATGTTAGCAAAGGAGCATTCTGAGGAATTGCTCAAAAATTTCAGCTAGGGAGATGAATAGATGATAATTGTAATGCTGAGGCATGCAACAGAAGGGGAATCAGAATTCTAGTCTAAGGAGCAGCTGGAGGAAGCTAGAATTCAACCAGAAGAAGGGGAAATGGCAGAAGCAAGTCTGTCAGAGAAGGTGACTGAACATCAGGCAGCCAGGAGGATAAGACTACAGAGATGAATTTTGCAGCAGGGTGGCAAGTTGAGGCCACAGAGGAAGAAGATAGAAATGGGGATCTAATTGATCTACCCATTTTCAAAGAGAGAATGCAACCAAGAAGACTACATAAAGAGAGCTAGCCATGGGAGCAGTTGGACGAGGATATTGAGAAGATTAGAAGGTTGATGTCGAGGTCAGCAGCAAAAAATTCCGGTGAGGAGGAATTGTGTAGAGGAGAACTTGCCATAGCAGTAAGGAAACAGATGTAGTAGCAGTAGTGAAGCAATGGAGCAAAGAGACAACTCCAAAGAACTGTTTGGGATCCAGGTGGATTTCAATAGCAGTGTTGGGAAGCTCATGAGCATAAGCTCATGATTTTTGCAGCTGAGGAGTATGATGCAGGAGCATCACCCCACGTCATCTAGCACCAACCAACCAACACGCGTTCAATGGAGAGGAGAGGCGCAACCCTCTCACTTTCAAATTTCAAATTTTGAAATTGTATTAAATGTTGTAAGGTTGAAGAGACAAAAGCCATGCATGTGCGCAGGCTTTAGTTAAAGGTTTCCTTAAATGGTTGTAAGGCTAAGATCTAGATCTGATTCGGACTAGATAGACATTCAATGCAATTGAATGTAAATTAATGAGAGTTGGTGAGGATGGAGGGAAGTGCTCGAGGAGCCCCCTTTTTTTTAAAATATCCTTTGTATCTGTAGGTAGTTAATCGGTAGAGAGGTAGAGAAGAGAGAATATGGAGAAGAGAAGAGCCGGGACTCTATTGCAGTCTAAGTTCAAACACATTGTAATCAGGCATTCTTGATTAATACAAAAAGAGAAGTTTTTCCTACATGTTTTTGTTCATTTGTTTATGAGTTCATGAATGAATGTCTCTATGTGTTGATGATATGATGTAGATGTATGTTAAGTTCCATCTGCAAGAGATAGATAGATTTTCCTGTCTGTGAGTTCTTTGATTCTAGGTTTGGGTTCTTTGAGGCTTCATGCAAAAGGTTGCATGACAGAATACTATGGGTTTTGAAAGCTAGTGCAAGGAGTGCACTTCTTAATTCTATAGAATTCTAGACAAAGACATGCCAGGAGGGTGCACTAGAGGAAATAATTGACTCAAGGAGGAAGCCTCAAGGTTGATGAACACCTTGAAGGAGAAGCAGTGCAGAGGACAACACAGAGAGGAGAAGTAGAATTGTTGAGAATTCTGTAAAGGCTCTGTCAGGAGGGCATTGAACAAATGCACATGATGCATTGAGCCAGTGCATAGAGTGCACTTCTAAATTCTAGGGAATTTGGACAGATTTGTGCCAAGAGGGTGCACCAGAGGAAGTATTAGACCCAATGAGAAACCTCAAGGTTGTTGGACACCCTGGAGCTAATATTGTGTAGAGGAAGGCACAGAGATAACAGAATCACTGAGGGTTCTGTAGAGCTTCGCCAAGAGGGCATCGAGCGAGTGCAAGGGGTGCATAGGAGTAACTCTATTTCGAGGTTAGGGAAGACAGAATGTATGAATTTCTATGGAAACTCTGCCAAGAGGGAATTTAGAAGTTGCATAGAGTGCACCGAGAAGAACCCTCTTTCAGGTTCTGAGAAGAAGGAGAAGTGTCACAAGAAAAATGCTTACATAGTTACTGAATACTCTACTAAGCTCAACAAGGAGGGCTTGAGCAGAAGGTTGTCAGGAGGACACCAGATTTCCCTTTGAGTACACAGAAGGGCGAGTCCACTAGAGGCTCGGGTAAATAAAGCTCAGGATGGATAGCACAGTTGTGTGCAGGGACCCTACAAGGAGTACAGAGGTCGTGAAACCTTTTGAGGTTTCAGGTTGAACAAAGCTCAGGAGGGATAGTGTTCCTAGAATGCAGACGATATCCAAAGGAATTGAGCTCGTAGTGGAAGCAAAGGTCAAGGCCTTTGAAACTTCATAAAATCCCCCAAGGGGAGGGAGGAAGTTCTCAAGCTCAGGAGGGAGCACAACTGCCATTAGATCAGCTAGAGAGGCAAGATTTGGACCGTCAAGTTTCACATCCAGACAATAGGAGGAGAGAGCACAAGGAAGAGAAACAGATCTAGGCCATCAGATCTAGTGCAAAGGATGGATAGCCATTCGATCTAGATGAAGGCGCACAGAGTTTAACCTCTGGTAGGTCGCATAGGAGAAGAGTTGAAACAGATGGCGGGAACACTTCATGGAGAAGTGCCTAAAATCCTGTGGGCCATCGGATCTCACAGATCTATGAGAAGGTTAAGGATGAGTGCCTTTTAGCATTTTGGCATTTCATTATTTCAGGGTTCGACATTTCAGCAATCCCGATGACAAGGAGCTGGGACACTTTGCATTGAAAATCCTGAAGTCACGAAATGCGACATGTTCTTGGAGCAGGGTTTGGTCCCGGAGGAAGTAGCCATTTCAGGATTTCGGAATTTCGGGGTCTAGGAGATCAAAGGACCAAGAACCGCCTGTAGCCGGAATCGCAAAATCGCAAATTTTGAAATCCCGAAAAGTGGACCATGGTCACAGGTAGATTTTGGCATTTCAAGAATACCGGGATTCGGGCACCGGGGATTGGAAAGACAGAGAACAGGGGGAATGCTTGCATCACGGTTTCCCGAATCACGAAATACAGTAGCGCTTTGTCGTGGAACACCCTTTTCGGCATCCCAGGAACTGGGTGTTCGAGAGGCTAGGAGTCGGTAGATGTGGAGTCCCGAGTCGAAATATTGCGAAGTACCAAAAGCATTTCGAATAGAACCCCCTTTTTGGCATTTTGGCATTTTAGGGTTCGGGAAGAAGAGGAGGCAAGATTTTTGAGTCACTGTATCGTGAACTCCTGGTTCACGAAATCTTGAAAAGGTCTGAGCCATTTTGGGAATTCGGGGAATGGAGTGACCAGTGGTTTGGGCCGTTGCGTTTCAAACTCTCAATTACCAAAATCCTGATACAGCCACAACGTCATGGTTGCGTGGAGGTGAAGCTCACGCCTAGTGCTTGTTCGTACAAGTGGGGTTAGAGAAGGACCTATGGATCGGATTCATGGGGTTCTAGTGAGGGCCCGAAAGAACTATTTCAATTCTGCGGATTCAGAGAAGAACGATCCTGTGCAGATCTTGGCCCGAGGGTTGGGGGCTACACCACTTAGTAAATAAAATACATCTTCAACACATACATATAGTCCAAGCACATATAGATTTTCCACCTCCGCACATGTATATCCATGCACAATGAACATTTAGTATAACAGTTATCAATGTTATCAACAACATAATATTGTTATGCATATGCATATGCTTAATAAAATGATTTTTGCGTATATACAAAATGATTTTAATTATTAATTTCATAAAATTTAACTATACATATTCAACACAAATATATATTCTGCACATATATAGATTGTGCACCTCCACACAAGTATATCCCTGCATAACAAACACTTAGAAAATAAAATACATGTTCATCACAAGCATATTGTCTGTAGACATATAGCTTCCACACCTCCACACACATATAGCTTCCCCACCTCCACACATGTATATATTTTACAACTCCACATAGGTATTACCCCTACACAGACAACACTTATTCTAATAGTTATCAATGTTATCAATAATATAATATTTTTATGCTTATGCATACAAACCCATGACTCTGGACTTCAAATAGTTATCAATGTTACCAATAATAGAATATTGTTATGCATATGCATACAATCTTGGATGAGAGTGTGTTAGGGGGAAATATTATCAATAATATAATTATATGTTCAAATTCTAAGATTATATTAATAAAAATTATGTTCATATGCAAAAATATGCAAATTTTTCTTACTTAAAAAATAAATTAATATAAAAAGTGTTTTAAATATTAATATTTATTTTATATAGATAAAATAGCTACACAAAATGTAACGAACCTGTCATTACGTCAACCCAATGATATGCAATAGGTCAATTTTTTATTTTTTTTAAGACCACAACACAATAGAGGTAAATCTCTGGAAAAGTCGCCACAGGGGATATGGAAACACAATCCACGTCGTCCTTAAAAGGAAGAGCGGTAAATCTATGGCACCACCACCATTTGGGGAGAAGGAATGCAGGCAAATAACATGCCAAATGCAAAGAATAACCGATTACTATGCAAGGTGGTTCCTTCAACACATAGGGTATTTTACTCACAAAAATCTCACAGAAGAAAAGGGCAATTTGTGAGTGGTTTCTCCCCAACTCCCAGGTTGTTTTACCTAGGATTTTTGCAGAGAAAAAGGGGAAAACATGAATGGTTTCTCCCCAAAATCACAGGTAGTTTTTACCCATGATATCCATAGAGGAAGAGGGAAATTCATGAGTGGTTTCTCCCCCAAATCCGACGCTATTTTACCCATGATTTTTGCAGAGGAAAAGGGGAAAACATGAATGGTTTCTCCCCCAGCTCACAGGGAGTTTTACCCAAAATTTTTGTAGATAAAAAGGAGAAAACATGAATGGTTTCTCCCCCAACTCACAGGCATTTTTTACCCATGATTTTTGCAGATAAAAAGGGGAAAATGTTAATGGTTTCTCCCCCATCTCACAGCTGGTTTTTTACCCACGAGATCTGTAGGGGAAAATGGAAATTATTTGAGGGATTTCTCGGGACGGAAAGCCAAAGATTCAAGGAAATCAAAACGATGTCTAGTTGGTTCAATACACAGAGGTATTTCTCCATTTAAGGAAGGAGGATTCACAAACCCATTAAAGAATATGTTGAGCAAGTGGAAATAAATAAAAACATCAGAGATCACCCTCCCTGGGTAAATCAAAGGTCAAGGTTTTATAAAATGTTCGTTGAACAAGATGTAATAGAACGTAGGGACATATCAAGCGCGATCTAGAAAGGTTGCCAATACTCGATCCCAAATTTCCAGTCATCACACATAAAAAGGGATACTACAACTTCATTGTCATATGTAAAAGCACAAGTTAAAATTCCAAGGAAGGGGAAAAACACAGACACAAAAACAATTTCTGAGCATGGAAAATTTATCGCTTATCAGAGGAAAAACTAAATCGCAATTTTTGAGCATGGAAAATTAAATCGCTGAGCAAGGATAAAATAAAACCATTACAATTACTAAAATAATTAAATCCATGAAAAAAATTTAAACAAATACAAATGAAAATTTAATCATGAGTATCATAACCGACATTGGCTTGCTGATCTCCTTCGGTTGTTGGCAATCCTCCCCGCTCCCACTTGCTAATCGTTGAGACCTCATCAGTATGTACCAGTTGTTAGTGACGGAAGTCACTCCTGGATTGCCTACAGGAGCAGAGCCCAACGCCCATCATTTTTATGTCACAATAGTTTTAATGGGGTGATCTAATGGATAGAGACTCAAGAAGATATAGCTTTAACTCAAGAAACCGGGCCTGGTGTGTAGAAAACAAGGGAGTTCTTGATCCAACTTCCATCAGTAAGCTGAGTATAATATGGATAGATGGAATACTTAATGAGATGAGTGAGCAAGACTGCCTCGAGCATAAGGCCTTCAGCAGCTCGAGGAGGAAAAAATCAGAAGACAAGATCCTCTTAACCCCGAGTTTCAAAGAACTGAAAGGTGGCTCGACTGGATCCTCCAATTTCGAGCCATTCAGCATTGAGAAAACACAAGAACTGACTAGAAACCCTGCAACTATTACAGTGATCCAACCTACATCATTCTATAATAGTGCAACTCGACTGGATCCTCCAATTCTGAGTTGTTCTAAAGCAGTGTAAACAAAGAGATGGAAAGAGGCTGACATCCATAAAGTAAGAAGTCTCAAATGCCAATACATAACCAGAGAGACCAGTGCTTCATCAAAACTTTACAATCAGGAGCCTTACTCAACCATCGATGATTACCCAAAATGGCGAAAATGTCTTCATATATTCAAAACAACAACAGTAGAAAAAACAAGACGCTGCATTAAAAACATTGCGTCGGCATGTCTTCTGACAGTCTGCCCATGCAGACTCTAGCCAATCCTGCACCTATGATAGACGCTATCAGATTTCGAACTGTCTTGTTGCAGACAAATCGACAAGCTTTAGTCCTTTGCTGGACTTTCCATTTATGACAGAGACGATGTCTAACCACCTCCAACAACTACAATAACTACCCTCTTGAGATCAGGAACAGTTCTGGTCAACTCTGCCTTTTGGGGATGTGGAGGTCTTCTCAAGGGGCCACCTGGACCAGCCGAACAGTTCACAGGATGAGAGGTGGAAGATGTGGCATGCTTGACGAGGATGTGGTAGGTGCCAGTATGGTGAATGTGAGGTGGGGGGAAA